>AYEL01079061.1:0-63279 GCA_000484575.1 Olivierus martensii
AGACCGTTCGTTATTTCCTAGCAATAGCCAGTAAATGCGAGCTTTTTGAAACGAATATCTCTTTACTTAATAATGTCAATGGTTAAGGGCGCTATGTGTTCAATTCACATTCCTACTTCTATGCTTACTTTTGATAAGTATAAATAGTACTATATATTAATTTATAGCGGCAATTGGATTTTTACTGCTTATTTTAATAATAAAACGTATTCTAACCTGTAATACTTTTACTGTATTTGAAAGCATTGGTATGATAATGAATACAATTCTCCACTGACAAAGATTTGTTAATAAATAAATATATATATATAGTAACAGTATATATATATATATATATAACAGGCCCTAAGTGAAAACCTTTCTGCATTAGACTGTACATTTGTTATAAAACAAGATTGCCAATCCAAATTGTTTAGTGGATCATCTGGGGAACAATTTGGTTTTCAGTTATTAGTGTTATAAAAATCATCTTATGGGCACCATAAAAGAATGCAGCCCGCCAGCAGCAGATTGGTCAGGCTTATTATAAAATATAAGACATATATCTCGTTATAAGATATTTATATCGAATTGTTTGAAGGTTTATTCAGAAATTAAAGAATACAGAATTTGTAATAAAGTACCAGGGTGTGGGCTAGATTGGCCAAACGGGAACGCTTCGGTTTTCCATTTCTGGAAGACCCGGATTCGATTCTCGGGTCCCATCCCTTGAAAATGTTTATGGTAGAATCTGGATCCGGAATCCTCGTCCTTCACCATTCGGCTGACCCTCTCAAGTATGGCCAGCCTGTGGCAAAGTTTGTTTCGCTTCGTCGCTTATTATTCTTACTGAATAGAAAGCGGATTCATCTGTTGATCAAAAAAGTATCAGAATAATTTCTATTTTCTATTATTGTATGTATTTCTTATTTTTAATTTTGCATAAAATCAGAGAAAAATAGGGCCGTGCGATGGCCAAGAAACTACCGATCATCGATGCATCGATTATTTTAAAATTCATCGATGGTTAGAGAAAATTAAATAGATTTTTCTACGATGGTATTTCTAACTAAAAAATGTTCCTAAGTCCAATCAATCAAACGTTTATTTTATTGAAATGCAATACGTACAAGATTATCTATTTCTTCTATTGACAATGAACTTAAAAGTAAATACATATTCAAATGTTTTGGCTGATCATTACCAATACAGTCTGTGACAGAAAGGTTTTGACATCTACCGTAGGGGCTGTATTAGAGGAAGTAGTTTCAATTGTAAAGTCTGGAAAATCTTCGCACAGCAACTTGTAATGAAATAGACTGTTCTTACCATGGTAGAAATAGGGGTCGGGAATA
The DNA here is from genome assembly GCA_000484575.1 of Olivierus martensii. Classification (NCBI taxonomy): domain Eukaryota; kingdom Metazoa; phylum Arthropoda; class Arachnida; order Scorpiones; family Buthidae; genus Olivierus; species Olivierus martensii. Next base: position 1,335 of record AYEL01079061.1, read on the forward strand.
TTTCATAGAGGGGATAATTTCTATGACGTACTTGACATTTGAGAACATTATAGTATTCCATTCTGAATTGTTTCATTGTTGATACTGATATGCAAATACTTTGCGGTCAATCATGTTTCTTGTAGTTAAGAGTTGTTTTTGGCAGCTCTCCTCTTAAATCTGCTTCGCGTAATCTGTTAACAGAAAATTATGCATGAAAATTATGTTATGTTATGTACTATGTTTTAGTACTTACTGTTTCCGCTATATTAAAATGGATATATCAGTTAAATTATATTATCTTCAGGGGCACTGCAGGTCAGCTAGTGACCAGAGCAATTTCAATTTTGGTATTGATTTTATTATTGTTGTGCTGTACTGTATTATTGTACTGTACTTGTATTTGCGATGACTTCCAAACGCAAAGATGTGACTTTAGACGAAAAGGTAAAAATTTTGCGAAGATACGAGGAATTAAATTTAAATTTAATATCGCAATGAGATTCAGCAGCAAAATTAGGAGCAAAATTAATAATTTTTTTGAAAATAATTTCAATCAAACAAAAATAATTGATTTTTTAAATAAAAATGTCTAAAAATACTGTACTATGTCTTTTATTTTCCTATAACACTAAAGTAGGCCACAAAACAAATGCAGTAATAAAATCGCCGTATTATAAAATCGCAGGTTATTAGAATCAAAATGGCTATGACAAACATGATTCTAATAAGCGGCGCTTACTGTATATAATTAATTTTTTTTTGGGTCTCTAGAACAAATTAATCAAATTCCCCTAAAAAACCTATGGTAAATTGATGATCAGTTAACGAACAATGTCTTAGAACGGATTATGTTCATTAACCAATCACCCACTGTATTTGTTAAAAAAGGAAACAAAAAATTTTTAAATATTCTAAATTAAAACAAATCTGAGTCATTTAAAAATCTTCAGATATGTCTAAGATAAAATATTGATAATTTAATCATTTTTGAGTTGCAGCTTAACTGAGATTAATCCACAACACAGATAATTGGGTGTATACTATATCAGAAATTTTAAAAGAAAATCTATTTTAAATTTCTAAAGCAGAATTATTCAACTACTGATTTAAAAATATGAAAGTAAAATCAAAACTATCACATGCAAAGGAAGTTTCATTGTAATGAATAGAATGTAGATAATCAATACCAATCTGCCAGAAGCAAATTATTGTCCCAATTCCTCAAATTGTCATTTTAACTTTTTTTTTTTTTTTTTTTTTTTTTTTTTTCCAAACCTAAACATTAATGTATTATGAGATGCGAATAAAATCGTTAATAACATGTATTAAATATTTGCATATGAAAACGGGACAATATTCCTTAGTATGTTATCATTTTAACTAATTTCATTTTTAAGTGGTCTTTTTAACGCACCTTGACGCATGATTATATGTAAACTACATATTATAAATGCATCCAGGAAAATACAACATTTCATTCATACAGTAATTTTTTAAAACAAATAAAATCATTTTTATAAATAACAACTGCAATTTAAATTTGCATTTTAAAATATTTTATGTAATAAATTGTAATTGTCCAGCATAAAATGCATTTGCAAACCTATACAGTGCTTAGCTATGTTAGAAATAAACAAAATGGCAGACTTCTAGTAAAGATCATTATGTAAATCCCCTTTTTAACAACTGCTATACCTTCTATAGTCTTACATAAACCACATACTAGTACTCTACACAGTTTCGATTATCTAAGCATTTATTACATTAAGAACTCAGAGTACAAACGCTTTCGGTGCTACTTCGCACCCTCCCCAGGTACACTGTTCTATTGTAACAACTTCTTTTAAAACAACGTATTCTTAGAACGTACACATTTCCTTTCTAACATTTAAAAACAAAAATAATTCGATCGAATCTAACAATAATGCATTTAAATTTAAAAAAAATTCGTATTGTGCTACAAGCTTATATATGTATCAAAGTTCAAAAAAGTTCATTATAACAAATAAATATAGTCTAAAACACTTCCCATATCATTCTCTGCTACTCCTTTCTTTTGTCCGGTTTTATTACACCTTTAAATATCCTTTCCTGTCTACAATATCTTACTATTCGCTGTCATCTTCCCTTTTGTCTTCCTTGTCTTACCTCCTTTACCCTCATTTCCTCCCTAAGTGCATATTTCCAGGCTTGTGGCAACTCCTACGCTACTCGGTCGTTAACCAGTTTCTCTGGCACTTTCCTCTTTATTATTTCAATGGACTCAGTTATAGTAGGTTGCATCCCTGGTATAACCGTTTTTATGACCTTAGTTTCCTGCCAGTTTATGTCTAGATTTCTACTATATGCCTCAATTGCCAATGATGTACTCATTTTTCAATATCGTTTTCAATATCCCTTCATGTTCTTCAATCCTTGAAGCTAATGTTCTCCCAGTTACTCCTACATATGCCACGTTTTCTTGCATCTGCATGTCCTTAATAGGAATACTATAGACCTCACTCCTTTCCATCTGTGCTAATTGACCAGTTAGCATTGTCATAGTTTGAACCATTCATAACTCAATACAACTTCCCATAGTTACTAGGGCCGTGCGATGGCCAAGAAACTACCGATCATCGATGCATCGATTATTTTAAAATTCATCGATGGTTAGAGAAAATTAAATCGATTTTTCTACGATGGTATTTCTAACTAAAAAAATGTTCCTAAGTCCAATCAATCAAACGTTTATTTTATTGAAATGCAATATGTACAAGATTATCTATTTCTTTTATTGACAATGAACTTAAAAGTAAATACATATTCAAATGTTTTAGCTGATCATTACTAAAGTCGAGGTTGAAAAAATTATGGTATTGGTGTTCTTGATGACCTTGGTCCATGTCATCTGCAGCACTAGTAGTACTGCTAGTTCTTGTAGGTCTAAGCAAAAGTTTTGATTGCTTAAATGCCATAAAACAAACTACAAAGAAACAATAAAAATATTATTTACTGGCTAATCCTGTAGAATTCGGTATGTTATTGATGACACTAATCTTAGAGTTGAATATTCTTTCTTCGAGTTTAAATAATAGCAGAAAAGTGCTTTCGGAAAAAAAAAGTAACGACTATTTCTAACTCATCAGCAAACATGCCATTTCGGAGCTTAAATAATAGCAGAAAAGTACTTTTTCAAACTTCCACGAAAAAAAGTAACGACTATTTCTAACTCATTAGCAAACATGTCATTTCTAGTGTCATTTCACGTTTTGATCAATGCCACCTGGAAAGTACAGATGACGATATCTAGTGTAACGATTCAGCATGACTACCATTACAAAATTAAAATATTTAATAAATTACTTTTTAATAAATTCTTACAGTGAAAAATTTAAATGATTTGCATATAGTGTGTGAAAACTTTTTTTGCCTTTATAATTTACTTGTTTTAACTTTGTTCATAATTTGAAGTTTTATTATTTTAATTATTTTGATTTTTATAGTATAGGAAGCTACTATATACTTTAATTTTAATATTTTTTTTTTGTCTTATATCTTTTTATTACAAGAAAATATGATAAATGAGTATTTATTACATGCAGTTACAGCGTACGGAGACTTATTTTACCCACTGTATATAGTATAGGGCAGTGCGATGGTCAAGAAACTACCGATCATCGATGCATCGATTTTTTTAAAATTCATCGATGGTTAGAAAAAATTAAATAGATTTTTCTACGATGGTATTTCTAACTAAAAAAATGTTCCTAAGTCCAATCAATCAAACGTTTATTTTATTGAAATGCAACACGTACAAGATTATCTATTTCTTCTATTGACAATGAACTTAAAACTAAATACATATTCAAATGTTTTGGCTTTATTTTTGCTATATGTTTTTGCTCCTATTTTTGGAGATAGTTATGCCTGCTTTGCTGAATAACCGTTCTGCAGGCACAGAAGTTGCTGGAACACACAGATATTTTAAAGCCAGTGAGCAACGATTAGAATTGATTTTCTCCTGTTGCCAAATACTTAAATAATATCAGAAAAGTGCTTTTTCAAACTTCCATGGGAAAAAAAGTAACGACTATTTCTAACTCATCAGCAAACATGTCATTTCTAGTGTCATTTCATGTTTTGACCAGCGCCACTTGGAAAGTAGAGATGACGACATCTAGTGTAACAATTCAGCATGACTACCGTTACAAAATTAAAATATTTAATAAATTACTTTTTAATAAATTCTTACAGTGAAAAATTACACCATCGATGGTACCAATGAAATACATTGATTGTTATAATTGTCAATAATTTGATGCATCAGCATGAAAATCCATCGATTAATAATTGACAATCGATGCCATTGCATGGCCCTAATATAGTATTTGAATTTGATTTATATACAAAAAAAAGTGCACGGCCCTAATATAGTATTTGAATTTGATTTATATACAAAAAAAAGACAAACTTGCATATATTCAAATTCACACAAACAGAACTTTTAGCATTAAATACAATCAACTATCAATGACAAAGCTAGCTAGCTATCTATCTATATAAAGTTGTATCACTGTTAAAATATATTTTCATAATGATATAATAAATGGAGATTAGGTTCCCAAATCACTAAAACTCAAAATGCTTTTAAAAAGTAATACAGTACAGTAGTATTGAATATATGCTGTATATTTTTTTATAATGAGAAAGCCATATATTTTGTTGCTGCCAATAATTTATATATATACAGTGGTACCTTGGTTAACGACGAGTGGTTGTAAGAAAAAAAAATGTCTTGGTTAACAATGCAGGCATTGGTTAACAACTCTTGATTATGTGAACTTCTGACAAAATACAGCTCTATAACAGCTCGTCATCGCATCACGTGATTCATTAGCTCAGTTGTTAATCGTTATTAGCACGATGAAGAATATTTAAATGAGCATACGTCAGGATTATAGCCGAAAAACTGTGAGACGTTGGTAAGTGACGTTTTAGGTCCAGAAGTGAAGTGAGAAATGCAGAAACAATTGACCATTTTTAAACTATTTATAACTAAATAATATAATATTTAATATAAAAAAATAATACAAATAATTAGAAAACAAATATAGCATGAAGACAATTAGCATAGAATAAAATTAGCGAAAGTACAAAGTTAAAACCTAATTCTAACCTTAACCTTTTGCGCTCCTCGATTAAAAAAAAAATTCCATTTTACGCTCCAAAAGGTTATGAAATATGATACTTAATATTCAATATTTTGCCATAACTTTTTTAGTTTTTAAGTTTTTAGCAGGAAACAATTGTATTTTGTTGTCCATATACTCTGTCCTGATATCGTTTTTATAGGACCAAAAGAAAAAAAGATACGAAAGAATTAGGCCTAATTTGCATAAACCAAAAGAAAAAACGAAAAAAAAAATACGAAAGAATTAGGCCTAATTTGCATATGTTAACAATGCATAATTTTTTCAAATTATTCATAATTTCTGCATTGGATAAATGACAATCGATGCCATCGCACGGCCCTACTGTTTAAATAACCTTCTTATAATTTTTATAAATAAAAAATAATTATTATGTAAATATTTGTAATAAGTTGAGAAATAACGAGATTTAATACGAAAAAATATTACAATCACCAATAAGTGGAATAGGCAATTTTCCAGGTTTTTGTCCTAGTCTACTTGAAAATTTAAAGCAGACTGCTAGAAAAATGAATATCAACAATAAGATGTGCATTTTGTTTTGATGAAATGAGCATCAAAAGTGGATTACAGTATAACCAACATTTAGATTGGATTTCGGGTTATGAATGTTTTGGAATTAATGACAATCCTAGTGATAAATTTGCCACTAGTGCCTTAGTATTCATGATTCGAGGTCTTTCTAAACATTGGAAACAACCTATTGGATATTTTTTCTCACACACTAGCACTCCTGCAGTCATTTTAAAAAAACTCCTTTTTGAAGCTTTTGACCATATTGAAGAAGCTGGATTGAGACTTGTTGCCATCACTTGTGATCAAGGAGTCAATAACCAACGACTGTATTCAATGCTAAATGTTTCAGAGAGCTCACCATCTGTTCAACACAAAGGCCATAAAATATTCACTTTGTTCGATACTCCACACTTACTGAAATCAGTGCGTAACAATTTAAAAAAATATAAAGTAATGTTTGAAAATCAAAAAATGGCACGGTGGAGACATATAGAAGAATTTTTTACGATTGATTCAGCACAAAAGTATCGTGTAGCTCCACGTCTTACAAAGGCACATATGGAGACTAGTGGCCTTAGTTCAATGCGTGTGAATTTAGCTGCTCAGGTACTAAGCCATTCTGTTGCTACAGGTATATGTTTGCTTACAGCAACAGCACAGCTTCCACCTAGTGCTACTTTCACATCTGATTTTGTTGGCCAAATGGATGAGCTATTTGACAGCTTTAATAGCAGATCACAGTTTAATGCAAAACAATATGCTTCAGCTGTGACTAATAATTCCATCCATATAGAAATGTGGAAATCAAAATTAAAATGGATAAAATCTTGGCAATTTAAAAAACATGATAACAAAAACATCACCCCTGCGTGTAAAAAAGGTTGGCTTTTAACCATAAATGCAACAATACAGTTGTAGGAATATTTACAGAAGGAAGGACAGCAGTTCCTTCTTACAAATCGCCTCAATCAGGATTGTCTTGAGAACACTTTCTCTTCCATTCGAAGGATGGGTGGTTTTAGAGATAATCCTGATTGTGCACAGTTTGAATCAGCCATGCGTTCTGTCATGACTCATAATTTCTTAAAATCAAGCAGTTTATCAAATTGTGAGGATGACACTGATGATATTCTTGTAACTGTATTGATATCTGAAAATAATTTTGGAAATAATACTTTAATTTCAGAAACTGAAATACAAGATAGTCAAAATTATTCATTTAATTCTGATTTCCTATCTGAAGTAATTTTAGAATTGGAAAACAATTTCATTGAACGTAATGTTCTATCATATATTTCTGGACATGTAGCAAAAAAAGTTTTAAAATACACTGACGGAAAAAAAAATCCCAACACCAAGAAAAAATTATTGTAGAGTGATGTTTATGATTAAGTTTGTTGAGAGATCTGATGAACTTTGGTCTCTTCTGTTTATCAGTTATATGAAATTTAAATTACTATTTTAGTTGACTGATGATAAATTTTTTTTTTTAATTTGTATTCTATTCCTGATTCTGAATATGGTTATTTATCAGTTGAAAATTTTTCATTAAATTTAGTTATTATTTATCAGCTACTGTGAAATGCTGTTATCTCCAAGTTTATGTTTATATGGAACTTATTTTTTCTCACAGGCATTGTTTATGTAAATGTTTAAATAAACTTATACATTTAAACTACTTATTTATCCCAAAAATTATTTAAAACTAAATCTAAAAATCTGTTTTCAGTTCTGGCTCTAGAGTTTTTAATGTCTTGAGTGAAAATTTTTGTTGCACCCCAAGTTGTCAGTTTTGATGGTGAGCAGAATGGGCAGCTATCCAGTGCATTCACTGTATAAATTATATGTAAAAATAATTGTGTTACTACAACAATAATAATAATAAAATACAAAATGCACCCTTATATATTGGCATCCTGAGAGTGCACTCTGCTCGATTATATGTTGAGCCAGCTGTGTCTATTTGTTTGTTAGCTTTTAATGCTGGCTTAAATATTATATATATATTTAAATAACAGATGTCAATTTTTTTTGCATATAATGCAAACATTCCAGTGAACTTTGTCAGCAATGACTTGCTCATCTTGTAACTATTGACTTATTTCATATCATATACACTGACGGAAAAAAAAATCCCAACACCAAGAAAAAATTATTGTAGAGTAAAGAAAAACATTTAATTAGAAAGGGAGGGAGTTTTGAAATTTGTAATACTGTATCACAGTCAAAAGAATTAAGCTTAGTGGTATAAAAATTGCGGAAGGATGAGGATGATCAAAAAGCCTTTGAAATAGTATGCTGTAATTTTTGGATGCTCCCTATGCTGTCCATCGCCATGAATAATAGTATTATGAATGAAAATCTGATTTAAATTTGCAACAAACGAATCATATTACTGATTTTTTTGTATAATTTTAAATAATATTTAGTATTATTATATAATGTTGGTAGTATAGTATATAGTAATTTATATAATTATATAATGATGATGTAATATCATTTATGTTATATCAATAGTACTGATTATTCCTAAACAGGCTGGAATTCGTTTTAGACGATTGTAATCCAATTATATTTCTAGTTTTCTATCTTTTATTTATTCATTGATTACTAATAGCCCGTTTTAATATTAATTTTATAAAGCTTTCTCTTCTCTCTAATTTTTTTAAGTACAAGATTTTTATTGTGAATCATAATGCCAATTGCGTTTTCTGAGTTGAATGTATCTTTTTAAATATATTTATAACAGCATTGCAGCATGTAAGACGAATTTGAAAAATAAATATGTCATACAACTGCATAATTTGGAATTTTTCAGATTAAAAATACAACCCAATTATTCTACATCTCTTTGAATCTACTCAAATTCTTTTTCCAAGTTTAATGATGGCTGAAAATTGTGCCATTATTTTCTCCACATATTTTCTGCAATTTTTAAAATAAAGTATTTCTAACTTTTATTATTATTATACTCGATACATTGACTTTTAAATCGTCGTTTCTTTGATGTATGGAGTGAGTATTTTATCTTATCAGGATAGATTTTATATATCCTGCGACATTGGAGCAATATCAGGTTCTAAACAACCACTTTAATCGGACAAAAATTAGGAATTGTTTGAAGCCGATTTGAAACTCAGATTAATAAGATAGCCAGAATCTAAATAAATGTCAGCGATTCTAATGTCTGCGAAGAAAATTTTATTACTCAAAAGTGCAATATCAAATAATATATTTTCATCATTTATTATCAATATTTAGTATAAAAAATTTCTCAACGTTGTCCTATTATTTCTGGCGCATAAATTTCTATTACCTATGCAAAAGTATACCTAAACATGAAACAAGTTTTATATTTTTATAACTATATTTCATAATTTTGATGTCAATATTAAAATGTTATTAAAATTATAGGTGCTATAATCTCGTTATTTGAAAAATATAGAAAACCATCTTTAAATTTATCGGAATTCAGTAAGATTTCTGAAATTATTCTACAAGACTTGTTTTTGTTTCATCCAAATTATCACTCCAATTAAAATGATTTGTTTTTTGTCCGATGTGTACATTGTCCAATGACTAATAATTCGAGTAAAAATCTGAGAAAGCAATAATCAGTTAATCATATGATTAATTTGTGTTCTCATGTGGATTGTAATCACAAAATCTTTAATTCTTGAGTCAGATTTTTAAGGATATTTAGCACTGATATTTCTAGAAAAATTATTACGAAATTTTGAAAAGCCTGCCTCTACTTTCTGAAGTGTGTGACAGTTCTCATAACCATAAATATAGAAACAATGCCTTTTATTGTTGTAGATTATAAAATTATTAAAAGGCATCTTAATTGTAAAATAAAATAAAGCTATAGCTAATAATTTTCTGATTAAAGATATTGCTAAGAAAAAATATTTCTGAATATTTCTACCATTTAGTTAATGAGCATAAATGAGAGTATTTTTGTGAACTCTATGGTGAATCATGAAAACAGTATAGTATAATTTTGTATAGTATGTTAGACGAATGGATATCATAAAACAACGGAGTATATTTTGTTGTTTTGATATTCATTCCAATAATAAACTAGAATCTAAAAATTGTTTTCTTTCAATAACATTGGACATATTCTCTGGCATTAGTAGCTGCTACGATATTAAAATGATGTCGAAAGAATAGTGTAACACAATACTCTGTTTAATGCGATTGTCACGCTACAAACACTCCTGTTTCCTTTCGTAAATAAACAACATCGGAAATCTTCAGAAGTATTTTCTCTATAATAATGGTTCTAATAAAAACGGCAAAACATATTTGATTAAAAATTCCTTTCTTGAAAAATTAATTTGTTGATAATACGAATTTGAGTGTGCATATCACAATATTCTTTTTGTTTTTTGTTCTAATTTCTATTTAATAATCAAAATATTTTACTTCAATTTTTTTTTTATTTTCGTGAACTCAATAATCTTAACTGACATGTAAAAATGATTCGGTATTCAAAATCATTGATAATAAACAAAGAACTTGGAATAACTGTAGAAATAAGCATAATTCTTTTACTTTTTCTAATAATTTAATCTTTCGAATTAAATAAATATCGATCTTAATAGAATTATCTTTCGAAAGATACGTATGATTTAGAGTAAATAATATTATTTTATATTTATTTAAGTATTTAAATGCTATTGTTTCTATGCTATTGTTTTGCTTCTATTGTTTCTATGCATGTCGTTGTTCAATAGAAATGACATTGCGATAAACTCGTATGTTAATATGTTTAAAATGTAATAAGAATATATGTTTTTATTGGGAGCTAGTCGTGTGTCCCCTCTTCAATAAATCAAGTAAAATATGGTTAATAATCAACTATAGCAACAAATTATGATTTAATAAATTATATTAATAGATTAATGTTCCATTTTAATAATTATGAATGTATTTAAAAATTAAGACAAAAAATAACTATTTTATAATACGCATTATAGTAATTAATCTTACTATTATCTCATTTAATGTTAACAATGATCATATAATAGTAATCCTTATTAAAAAATAATATAATAGAATATAAAAATAGCAGAAATATATCGATATTAATTTCATACTACCGTATAAAGCTTTAATGCGGGCCAAGTTACTATTTCCATATTTATTTCCAAACTTCTATTATATACTGTTAAATCTGATCGAATTTTTCATTTAATATAAATTAATCAAAGCTATAGAAAATTATAAAACACTCTAATTATTATCAAAACAGATTCGGATGTATTAATTATACTCTGCAAACTGATTTTCTTACTATTTAAAAATTAATCAAAGCTATAGAAAATTATAAAACACTCTAATTGTTATCAAAACAGATTCGGATGTATTAATTATACTCTGCAAACTGATTTTCTTACTATTTTTTAAATTTCAATATAATAGGTAAATGATCAGATTTTCTTCTATAGATGAAATCAGAAACTCGTCCCGGGAGCATTCATTAAAATAATAGCCAGAGTGCGTCTGTAGATGTCTCAAGTTTCTCTACAACATTAATTAAAACATACAGTAACATCCATAATAATGTTTAAACAACGATTACATCGATAATCATCATTAACTTAAATATCGTTGGACTTATTTGCGATATTATTGTGATGGCGGGTCATGATAACCAATATAATATAGTATTAGAATTTGTTAATCCAATGTTATATAATCAAGTTCAAATTGTTATATTTGTCTATTATATTTTAAAACGATAAAAAGTATTGATATATTTTATAAAATAACTCAATTTTTTAATGAAATTATTAGATTTTTTAGTTATAAATTTAAAAGATATAGAAAAAAATAATTTTTTTGTCATTGATATATACCATTTCTTGAAAATAAACTTAGATCAGCAAAAAACATTTGATAACAATAATTAATAATGAAAGCAATGTTATTTTTAGTTAAAGTTGTTTATGCTATAAAAAATTCAAACATTTAAAAAATTTAAGTAAATATTCAAGAATTAAATTATATTTATTTATTAAATCAGAGTCGTAATTTTTGTTGATTTTATAATTTATGATAGCTTTTAGAAACAATACAAGCAGTTTCTTGTTGTGATTTTTAATCTATCTCTTGCTGTTTAATTATTTATTTAAACAGTCTGAATATTTGATTATTCTTTCTTGTGAAAGTTTGTTATTGCAACAGAGAATGATTATTTCACCAAATCTAATAGAATTATTTAGTTTGATGTCATATATTGTATTCTATCTTTTGCTAATGCATTCTGTACGTGATTAACTACCCACAGAAATCATTCTTAACACGATGCTTCTCGTGTAATTTGTATAGTCTTATAATAATTTATTTTTGATTAATACTTATTTATTTATATGTTTGTGCAGAAGTTTGCAATTGGATTCAATATTCTATTATATAATATATACTGTAATTGTATAAATCACGAGTCCCCAAACTACGGCTCTGAAGAAAATTTTATCCGACCTGTTGACATTTGTTCCTTATGAAAGATACGTATATAAACACAGAAAGAAATTAAATAACAGTTGGAAAATACCGAAAATTATTCGGTATTTTCCAACTGTTATTATAAATTTAATAAATAATTCCAACTGTCATTATAAATTTAATAAATAATGTCAAAGTGGTCATATAAATTATTCGCAAAAAGCCATCATTTTATACATTAACTTTTATGTCAATTGGAGAATCGGTAAGTACGTTAGCGGAGAGATTTTTGTCTTTATATTTCAATGACATTATCCTGCGTCACAACATAATGGCACTAAGAACGTTAAAATGACTTAAAATTGCAATTGCAAATTTTAATATATACAGGGTGTATCTTAGCACCGTACCACTCTTTTTTCTCGGAAACGAGATGAGATAGGAAGTAGGAAGAAGAAGTTTGATTACCAAAGTATATCCGGAGAATCGAATGGTCACAATAAAAATTTTGTAGGCCTACTGGAAGGAGGAGCACCAGGGATCAACTTTGAAATCTATAATAAAAACCTATGTCGATTTAGGCATAACTGGATAGAACTGTGAAAAACAAATAACTTTTGTTTTGAAATTTTTTTAATATCACCTACAGATTGTAAGATATCAAAAAAAGATGCCACCACATCTATTGCCGATTTGGCTATTCAAGCAATAAGAAGAAGAATTCGACAGATTGCATCTGTGTACATTGCGGAACATTATTGAAGCAGCAAAGAGCAGTATTATGCAGATTCAAGACCAATTCGGATATTCGGTGATAATACTCGAATCGCAGATACGACAAGTCTTTCGCCATCACAATTCGGCATGGCGCCATACTCAAGAGCAAGGATTTCTCCACTTGTCTTTTAGCCTTTTATGAGTGCCATGGATGTACATAGATGCCCTCTATCAGATGCTTCTTTTTCTTATTGCTTGAATAGCCAATCGGCAATACATGTGGTAGCATCTTTTTTAGTGATATCTCACAATTCGTAGGTGATATTAAAAAATTTTCAAAACAAAAGTTTTTTCGTTTTTCACAGTTCTATCCAATTATGCCTAAATTGACATAGGTTTCATTGGAGATTTCAAAGTTGATCCCACTGGAAGTAGGAGCACATCCTACTTCCAGTGGGCCCACAAAATTTTTATCTTGACCATTCGATTCTCCAGATATACTTTAGTAATCAAACTTTTTCTCCCTACTTCCTATCTCATCGCGTTTTCGAGAAAAAAGGGTGGTACGAGTGATAAGATACACTCTGTATAATTACGCAATTAAGCACGTGCATTATGCAATTTAAAATGTACATACGTGAAAATCTGGCAGAAAAGTATTTATTATTATTATTATTATTATTATTATTATAAAACAACGTGGACTATTCACAATTAATTCCATTTCATCAATGACATTTTATGAACGAATTTTTGTCTAATTACAAAAATCTTCCATTTATTCTAATCCGGCCGCCATTCAATAGAAAATTGTCTATGTGGTTTCCAAAAATTTTCGGAAGATTCTGGAAAGATTATTTGCCTTCTTACCATTAAAAATATGGGACTGAATGGATATATCTTACTGTATTAATAATTTATCATTTATTTAAATCTATAAAAATTAATTATTGGAAATACTTGCAGGATGTCTACTTTCTTTTAAATTAAGATAGGGAAATGGAAATTTCTATGCATTTTTTTACAATGACACGAAAACACGATGTTTTAATACCGATCGACATAGTGATAAACATGTTATAAAATTATACGGAGTATTCAGCTATCACCATATACTTTAAAAATATAAATTTTTGTTATTTTAAAATAAAGGATATAAAAACGTATTCGATGTCGCTTAAGATTTTATTAATAAATGAATATTGCAATTATTTCTTAAATTGAAAAAGAAAATAAAACATCAATTACAAAATGAAAAGTATAATTAAAACATGATTACTTGCGATTAAAAATAGAAATACAGTGAAACCCCGCTCGTGCATTCCCTATATATAGTGTGTGTTGCTATAAATACATTGTGTATTTAATAGAGTATGTTAAACATATATCATTAATACACTTCAAAGGGATTGAGAATAGTAATTTCTGAAGAACTCTGATTTAATTCAGCCTTGAGAAAATTCATGACAAAATACTAAAAAATATTTAAGTCCAGAACAAAGGCAAGAGTAGGAGTTTAATATCCAGAATGTGTTGTGACATTGAGAGATTTGTGAAAGAATGTGCTCAATGCATTATGGAACCTATAAACAACAAAGAACCACTAATATCGACAAAATTCTTAGAGAGACTATGGTAAAAACTAGGGATGGATCTCTTTAACTTCAACCAATTATGATTTCTGCTCATATACAATTACTACTTAAGAAGCTAAAGAATTGAGAATGCTTAATGAAATCAAAATAATTTATACCTAAAATCCATTATTGCATGATATAGTACTCCAGAAATGCATATCAATAATGGTACTTACTTTGGATCAATAGCAAAATCCAGATTTTTTGTAATTTGCTAGAGATTAGGATTTAAAAACCAAATGTGAAGTCCAATATTTCCTTAAAGCAATGGATTTACTGACACAAAGATTAAAATCATAAAAAGCAATCTAAAAAATGTCTGAAACTTATTACGAAGCTCTTCAAACAAATCTACTATTGCATGGATTTTCTCTGGCCAAACTTCTAATGGGACAATGAATTGAACATCTGTTTTCATTGCATCCTCTCTTTTAGAACCAAACATTCCAGAAAACAGGTACATACAGTATTATGTGATCTTTTAATTAGTTTTTATAAATTTCAATATAATGACTGAAGATGATTCTAAAAAGATTAAATACATTTAATACAAATCATTTTCAATCTGTGAATAATGTTTGTTTTTTTATATTTTGATCAGAATAGAAAAAGTTAGATACTCTATGATTGGCTTACCTCTTCTTGAAAGAGATCTTGTCTATTTCTTAATGCTTTTAATTTTGTTTGTTTTTCTTCATGTTCTAAAAATATTAATTAATTTTGTAATAGTAAATTCATTGGATTTTAAAGGAATTGCAAATGATAAAATATGAAATAAATTGTAATAAAATTAAATAAGATTTTCTTGAATTAACAAATGAACTTACTCAAGATTATTCATGTGACTTCCCAAAGAACATTTACAATAGTTCTAATACATTATTAAAAAATAATAAATATTTTTTACATACATTAAAATGAGTTTATTCCTACTTCTTTTCCTTTAAAATATCCATAAATATAGTCCAAAATAAGATCTTTATGACAAAATTGAGCATTTATTAATATCATTTTTGATTACTTTCACATTTTTCATCATCTTCAGCTCATAAAAGAGAAATGCATTTGTGTTTCCACAATGATGGCCAGATGCATATAAAAATGATAGAAGCAAAAAATTCATAAAACTTTTAAGTTATTTATTCATAACTTATACAAAATGAAAAATTTTCTGACTTTTGAGTATATAAAAATAATTGAATGAAAAAAGATGATAGAAATAAATGTGCAATGAATATTTAAAAAATTTGAAGTGCAAATTTATCTTAAAATCAAGCATGAAATATTCTGTTCTTTAATAACTGTTAGAATTCATGAGATGATGATGAAATTAATTGAAAATGTTGCTAATAAATGTTTGATTTTACCATAAATTGAACTAGCTTTTTATATACTATTAAAACAGAGTCCAAACTAGTTAATTGGACTTTAAAAGAAAATTATAATTATCTTTTAAGCTTACTGGACCTTAAAAGATAACTATAATTTTCCTTTAAGGTCCAGTAAGCTAATTTGGATTCTGTTTTATATTAATTTAGGATTTAGTTATCAATTCAGTTTATATACTATTTTTTGTTGAAAACTTTGAAAGTCAAAATGTTCTAAATTTTAAATACAGTGAAACCCCGATTTTGAAACTTTTCGGGGACCGCCCGAAAAGTCGAACGAGCCGGGAAAACGCACGAAACGGGAAACTCTGATGACGTCATAATAAAAAAAAGTTCGTTGAAATGTTACAAAAAATACTGTACATTATTAAATACTGTAATAGAATGCAAAAAAAAGTTATATAATTAAAACGTAGGAAGAGGGAAAGTTTTACATTGCATGTATAGGAAAATGCTCGGACTTCCGAAAATAGACGTTTAAAGCGGGAAAGTCGTACGATACGGGAACGCACGAGCGGGGTTTCACTGTATATTATTTTTATTGAAAAAATTATTTGAATATATTTTGAATATAAGATGACAGGTTTAGTTTTACAATATTCCATTAAAGTTCATGTTAGCTTTAACTATTAGTTATGTTTTAAAGTTATTAGATATATGCTAATTGGTAATTAAAAAATCAATAATTACTAATTAGAATTTATCTAAAAATTATAAAATATATGTTGGGAATTAAATAAATACACAGATGATTGATTATGAAAGCAATATATTTACTGGATATAAAAAATCGTTACACAGGACAATTACATAACATGTCTAACAAAGACAAAGACACCTCCGGCAGTGCCCGAGGCGCAATAAGTGTTGCCAATTCTAGGAACCTTTTTTTTTTGTTTGTGGGAGTCAAAGATATTACATATTATTTGATCAATATCACTAACACTCCCACTTTGATCAAATAATTCACCTTATTTTGATTTCAATTGTTGATAGGGATTCGTATGGCAGTCTTGAATCAAATACGATTTTGACATTTGATATTGGTCTTATTGATATCTAGTACGTGTAACATTTCACATTGGCGTTGAAGGGTAGTCTTTGCTAGCGGCTTCATCATTAGATCTGCTTGTTACTCTTCTGATGGGACGTATTCTAAAATAAAATCCCCCGATTCATATTTCTCACGTATAAAGTGAAATCTGATGTCTATATGTTTGGTTCTTTTGTGAAACTCTGGATTTTTATCAGGCAGATGGCACTCTGATTGTCCATTAGCAAGGTGGTGGTAATTTTGTTTATCTTTAATAATAGCAATAATAAATTCTTCAGCCACATAATCTCCTTTATTGTTTGACTAGCGGCGAGATATTCTGACTCTGTTGTGGATAATGCAACTACCCTCTGTTTTCGAGAACTCCAGGAAATAGTTGCACATCCTAATTTTACGACAAATCCACTAGTTGATCTCCTTGTATCTATATCACCTGCGTAATCCGCATCGCTATAGGCTGAAAGTTCCAGTTTATTTTGATGTTTGAAGAGTAATCTGTGATGTGATGTTCCTTTCAAATATTTTAAGATTCGCTTTACTGCAGTCCAATGAATTTTTGTAGGTTTTTCTAAGTACTGTCCTGCACTGTTTACTGCAAACGTGATATTGTATCTACATCACCTGCGTAATCCGCATTGCTATAGGCTGAAAGTTCCAGTTTATTTTGATGTTTGAAGAGTAATCTGTGATGTGATGTTCCTTTCAAATATTTTAAGATTTGCTTTACTGCGTTCCAATGAATTTTTGTAGGTTTTTCTAAGTACTGTCCTGCACTGTTTACTGCAAACGTGATGTCAGGTCTTGTTCCTATTGATAAATACATGAGACTCCCGACTGCCTCGCAATAAGGAGCAGTAGTCAGAGTTTCTTCCCCTTTTGGGTGCATAGCTGCACACATCTGATGATGACGATCAGCTGGAACTGTGACAGGATTGGCGTCACTCATGTTAAACCGTTCTAGTATTTTCTTCGTATATGCTTCTTGATGAAGGAAAATTGACCCATTTGGGAGTTGTTCTATTTCTAGATCTAAAAAATATTTGGCTTCGCTAGATTTAATATTAAACTCCTTACTCAGGTCCTTTAATAGTGAATTTGCCAACATTGGATCTGATGAAGCAATTAATCCATCATCAATGTATATGGCTAGGATTATTTGTGTGTCCTTACTGGAATTGGTGAACACACATGAATCTGTATCGTTGCTGTTAAATTGAATTTATTCAAAACGTCCTTCAAACACTGATTCCAGCATCTCGATGCTTGTTTCAGTCCGTAGACACTTCGGTTCAGCTTGCATACACGATTTGTTCCATCCTCATAACCTATTGGCTGCTGCATGTATATGTTTTCCTGCAACTCTCTATATAGGAAAGCAGTCTTTACATCGAACTGATAGAGTTTTAACCCTTTTGAAACTGAAACAGCGAGTATTGCTCGTATGGAATCAAATCGAACTACAGAACTGAATGTCTCATAATAATTAACACCATGTCTTTGTTTGAAACCTCTAGCCACCAGTCAGGCTTTGTAATGATCGATGTTTCCATTAGGATGCTGTTTGACCTTGAACGTCCACTTGTTGTCAATTACTTCTTCACCCACTGGTAAATAGGTCAAGTTCCATGTGTGATTCTGTTTAAGTGATTCGATTTCTTCATCCATCGCCTTTTTCCATTCATTGAAATTCTCACAGTTGATGGCTTCTTCATATGTGTTGGGTTCAAACTGTTCAGTAATAAATGTTGAGCAGTCAGCGAAATCTGTATATTTCGTTGGTGGTCTTATTTCCTTTCGATCTCACAGATTATAAGTCTCTGACATTCTCTCCTGAGTAGAATTAGGTTCGTCATCATCTCGTTGTTCAGGTTGATTTTGGAGATGAACTTAGTTGTCTTCATAAATGGGCTCGTCGGTCTCTTTTTTCATCCTCTTTATAAGTATGTTCTGCAGGAATTACCATTTGATCCTTGAAATCATGTTTTCTCAGTCTTACTATTGAAGTTTCATTTTTCTTTATCCTGTTAGAATTATAATATCTACCGGTAAATTTTACGTCCCGACAAACTTTTATCCGATCGTCATTTTGAAACCAAATTCTGTAACCTTTCGTGGTGATGTCATATCCCACAAAAATGCCTTTCTCTGCCTTCGGATCCCATTTTTGCCTCTTCTCTTTTGGCACATGAGTAAAAACTTCGCCGAATATTCTAAAGTCTGAGACGTCGGCATTTTTACCCGTCCATACCTTTGACATACCTTTTTTACTGCTTGTTCCAGTTTTATTCAACACATATACTGCTGTGTTGGTGGCTTCAGCCCAAAGTTTTTATCGGAAGTCCCTTTGCCTGTAATAATGTCCTTGCGGCTTCAACTATCGTTCTGTTCTCATGTTCCGCTGCCCCATTCTGCTGTGGGCTGTAGGCAACTGTTTTTTGATGAATAATTCCATATTAATGTGTTAACTCTTCAACCTGTTGATTGATAAATTCCAGTGCATTGTCTGTGTGTAAAATTTTTACACCTTTTTCTAAATGTTTGTCCGTCTTTTTAAAAAAATCTTCAAGATATCTTGCCACATCAGATTTTTCTTGTAGGAAATAAACGTCTTTCCAATGCGAGAGGTCATCCTTGAATAATAAAAAGTATCGTGAACCACCAATGGACTTTTCCTGCATGGGACCGCAAAGATCAGCGTGTATGAGTTGTCCTATTTCAGAGCTTTTCGCATTGGAGCTGGGAAACGGAAGTTGTTGCATTTTCCCTAAGATGCAGGCATCACAGCAAATTTCCTTTTCATCCTCAGAGTGGATATCGTTTCCCTTTGGAAAGTCCCTTATGTGCGTAAGATTTTGATGTGCTAATTTTTCGTGCCATGTTATGAGCAATTCCTTTGTGGTGATATTGACCCGCTTTTCGCTTGTGGTTGTTATTTGAAATTTCATTCGATATAATCTCTCCTGTCTTTCTCCCATTGCAATGATATTTATCATATCTGATTTTTTTACAGGATGCCTAGGACTACCGTAAAATATGTGGCTCAGAATAAACGATTTTGATTTTGATTTGCTCATTGGAACCGAAAAGACTGGAGCTATTGATGCCACGTGCATTTTCTGCGAAGAGAAATTCTCAGATGACAGAAGGTGTGACCTTTGAGTGCAATGTGTCATGTGCTCAATGTGGGCACACGATGAATGTTCAGGAGCAGATAAAGAAGTTTATATATGCGACTTTTGTAAGTAAAATTAGCCATACATTAAGAGTTTTTTTTTCGCAAGGCAATTTGAATTTGATAAACTGTTCAGATTAAAACAGTGATTAAATTTAACGTTTTCAGATTTGTAGAATGTAATAAAACTTGATACTTCTAATAATTATTTTATACTGCTCCTCCTCCTCTTTTAGTCTTCCTACAGTCTTAATTAATTAATTTTTAGAGCAGCCCATATTTGCACCATCATCTCACAAACATTGATTTACTACAAGTGCTGAAAAACTAATGTAGATAAAAATTGTGATCATTTTAGTACAGCCTTGCATGTGGAGGACATAGTAAACATGATTCTCTTCCTATTGACGGAATGATTTTGTTTTCACCTTTATTACAAAACCAGATATTTGAAGATAAAAACCGGTAGCCCATTTTTGCACCTTTCCTCTACTAACGGAATTAGGATATTTGTTACAATTCACATGCGATTAATTGATTGATGATTTAGGAAAATAAATCAATTGCCGCATCTAAACTGTAACAAAAATCATAATTTTTTAGTACTGTATTTGCCTTATTTTTTATGTTTTTGCCTGTTAAATGTCTTTGATTGGATAACAAACAAGTAGGCCTACAATCGAAAGAACTGTGCGAAACGCTCTAGCAGATATTACCATTATATTCTTCGAAAGTTTCAGTTGAGTTGAAATTTTCTATATTTACCAATGTATCCTTTTATATATCCTATTGGAAATAATTAGAATAGAATCTTTTATTCGTCTTTCTGTCAATAATGAATCAATAATAGGCCTATACATACCTTAAAGATGCCTGATCTAATTTAAACTGTCTATGCAAATGGGTCCAATTAAACTTTTCTGTTTGAACTAAATTATATAGATGATAATTAATTAGATGCAATTATTTAAAACTTTCTAAGGCTGTGTTTATTTTCTTCACAAAATATTTTTAGAACACTAATGGAATTAAGATATTTTACATAAATCTGCTTAACATACTTCATTAAAAAAATCTATATTTTATTAATTAAATATTAATCAATATACAGTACATACAATTTTTTAAGTAGGTTACACTTAGCTATATGAAGAACAATCCTCAGGTAAAATATATGATATAAATATAAAATTATTTCTTTGGTAATCATACAACTGTTTGATGCAGTTTAAATATATATATTATGGCCAATGCCCGATGTATAGCCAATTCGTGAAATGGCTGGCCACTAGTAGATTTCTCCAAAATCCGAAATATACATCTTTACATTTTTCCTTACTCTGAGAGACAATCCTATTCATATTAGATGGTGGGTAAGTTCTATAATCTCTTGCGTCAGTATTATAAAACCAACATATAAAGTGACAGACAATCCCATTCTCGCTGCTGAATAAGCCATAATTCGTACGAATGCACTCCGCTTATTTAGTTCCCCCAAAACTTCTAGCTTTGACCACTTTTTCTTGAACTTCTAGAATTGGCCATTGATTGTAGGGCCCATTTTGAATTGCCCGGCCAGAGCCTAAAATAGTCGTACATTATCGTGTATTGGCCAAACCTAATCTATATTTGGCTATACGTCGAACATTGGCCGTAACGTATAGCCTATATATAAACATATACAGCAATACCTCGCATAGTCCGGTTTTAAATAGTCCGGGCTTCACTATAGTCTGGATTGTAATTTTTAATAAAAAATTTTAAGTTACTTTATTTTTTTAGAATAAATATGAAATGTAAGTATGCTCGCTATACATATGACTCGAATAGCTGCTATTTGAGGAGCTGAGACAAGCAGGCGGCTGCTCCATATTGCCAAATTTATCTTAACAATGTTATAGTGTGCCTCTCAAGTGCAATGTCGTCAGTTGTTTACCACAAACGCTTAATTGAATCATTGAAGGGGAATCAATACTGGGCATATCGACGTTTGTGACTCATCAGCCCGCGGGGTAGCTAAAGTGGGAATATGCCTTTACGCAGAGCGCCCTTTGCGTTTGGAATGGTGCCGAGCTGCCGACTTGGAGAGTTCACCTGACGAGCGATCCCTCTTTATTTATTCGTCTTTATGGGCTCGGATCCACTTTCTGCCCCCTTTTGTCTATTATATATCTTTATAAAACATTTTAATGTTTAATGCGTAAAGAAATAATTATTAATGTAAGAATTTACGATTTAAAAAACATATGAGCAAATCGAAAATTTCTTGGAACCAATTATAATTTTTCCCACAGATTACGTACCTCAAATAGTCCGGTAAGAAAGATGAATCAATTAACCGGATTATCCGAGGTATTGCTGTAATCGATTATATTAAAAGTGGATAAGGATGCAAATTATAAGCTGAAATAAATTGTATAAGCCAGTGTTTTTCAAACTGTGGGGCGCGAGTCTATACCAACGGAGGTACGCAAGAATTAACAAAAACATCATTTTTGAGACAAACGAACAAAAAATAAATTCAAATTGATGTCAAAAAATGAATCAGCAAAAGGGTTATAAATACAGTACAAATATTCATGACCCAGAAACTTTCTTCTGTAGCTGTTTAAAGACAAAATATCGATCTCGTTTAGTGATTGAAAAAGAATTGCGATATTTTCAATGACACTCCGATTTGAGAGAATTTGTGCCGAAAAACAAGATCACACATTGCATTAAAAATTATTACACTATAATAAATATATATTTTTATGTATAAGAACTTTATTTATACAGAATATGGTATATTGTTTCAGAGTAATAAACTATAAATAGAAAGTATTTATAAAATTAGACTGTTATGCAGACCACGTTTTTATGTAAAAAGGGGGACTCAGACACAGAAAGTTTGGAAATCACTGGCAGTGTATTCCAGTGTGGATATGAATTAAAGATAATTTGAGAAAACTGGAAAAAAATTGTGTCAATACTGCATCAAACTTAGATAAAATACATTTGAAATTTTTGAAAGCAATTATGATAGTAACGATTAATCACTGGATTTCCCATGAGGGTATCCAACATCGAAGAGACTCATATTTGATTAACACGAATAAATTTTAATAAAATTATTCACGCAGCTTAGCAGTTTCCGAAATTACTAAATTGTATTAAGCACTCTCGAGATCGAAGTTTCAAAAATAATTTTATTTTTGAAACAATTTTCGTCTATTTAAATTATTTACCATGTGCAAATGAGATCAGATTCCGGAACAGTTGTTAATGAATTTGCAATTAGAAAAGGTACTGGATTGGATGACTCAAATTAAATGAGAAGGTATGAAATAGAAAATGATATATTCATATTTATTCGAAAATGAGTGTAATGTTTGTGATAGATCTTGAAAGTAATTATTCCCTCTCAGATTCCTAGAAATATAGGCATCGACTAATGAAAAATCTTAGTTTGTTCTGTTCACTGCATATTACTTCACATTCTTTCTATGATAAAATTTGTTTCATTTTTCCCTTTGGGAAATAAATATCTTGAAATATAAATTCGATTTGAATAACACATAATCCCTAATTGTAACGAATTTTCTTAGTTTGTATGATAATTGTATAAATAAATCGGTTCTACATAATTAATGTTTTAATAAAATATGTTTAGTAATAATCATCATAATAGGGCTAAGATGCTTTGAAATTAAATTAAAATTATATTTTTTCTCATGTTATATATTCTAGGCACTGAATGTTCTTTTATAAATTATATTTTAATAAATAATTAATATTGATATATGTAGAAATCGTACTCCCGAACCTATCAAAGAAAGTGATGATGAGTTAATTAACTACTTTCAGTATTTGTAAAAGTTCTATTTCTTCAATAAAAAAAAAACAAAAATTAATAAACAAACAATGATCATTATAAAATTATATAGCTTTTATTTGGTTATGAAAAAAGCAGATCTAGAAAGAGATAATCGCATACCTTTCAAGCGTGTCTGCTCTTTCAGATTTATTAAAGATATTAAAATATGTCATCACTTTGAAACAGGAATGGACACTGGCTATTTGGTAATCCAAACTCAGATCCTAAAGGAGATAATCGCATACCTTTCAAGCGTGTCTGCTCTTTCAGATTTATTTTAAAGATATTAAAATAAGTCATCACTTTGAAACAGGAATGGACACTGGCTATTTGGTAATCCAAACTCAGATCCTAAGAGACTTGAGAAATTTGAACGTTCGCTGTGAATGTAAATGAACAAATTAAAACTACAGGATTAATTAATTTTGTTTCACTATCAGCTTTAACGACTTGACAAATCTACCAAATTTCAAAAATCAATCAAATAATAGTTTAAGTGTTATCGAGGAAAATCTCTGAGAACACTTTGAATATCTTTCATTTTTAAATGATTGAAGCTTCAAAATTATTTAAGTTCGCTACTAAGCCTGACCATTCTACTACACACTGTAAAATAAGCAGAAGGACACAAGAAAAATTTTCACAAAACGTAAAAGAAAGCAATTAGGCTAAATAATCAAGTACAGTAAATATTGTCAAATTATCATATACTGTGACTGATACGAGATTCATCGATTGTCTTACTAATACAAGATTAATTATTCTTATATGTATTCTATACACGAGCTAAAAGGTTCTTAACCTCATCAGGACGCCGATGGGCTAGGGATCTGAAATTCGATCTCCATTCTTCCTTCTTTACATAGCCAACCTCTTAGAGCTACACACTTCTCATACCTGTGGAATAGTTGTTTAATGAATCTTTGTAGAAGTCGGCAGAAGGAATCTATTTCTTCACAGCGGTAATGACTTCTACATTATCGAAGAAACTTCTTTCCCATAAATATTTTCATATTTCAAAATAAGAAGTCTGAATATGCCAGATCGTGAGAATACGGGGGATGGAACAAGGTTTCATAGCCATATTTACGCAGAAAAGTGACTGTTTCTGCAGTTCAATGTGCAAAAGCATTGTCAGTTAGCAGCCACACACTTTTGACAGCAAACCACGTCACTTTCCTCGATATTGACCCGTAATTTTTATAACAAGTTCCTGTAGTATGCCCTGTTATTGAGGACTTTTTTTTGGTAAGTAATCTATCA
The DNA here is from genome assembly GCA_000484575.1 of Olivierus martensii. NCBI lineage: Eukaryota > Metazoa > Arthropoda > Arachnida > Scorpiones > Buthidae > Olivierus > Olivierus martensii. The sequence goes on from AYEL01079061.1 coordinate 26,568, forward strand.
ATATGACACCTATGTTTTCACAAAACACAGACATGACCTGGCTGGACTGCCTTCTCCCGGATCATCTTGTAAGCTGGTGCGACCACATCTGAATTCCCGTTTCTATCGTTTCACAGTTTTTTATGATAGACATTCCTCGCCATACACAGCTGACATCTCTTCGTGGATTGTTTGTGCAGTTTTCCCTCGAAGATGGAGAAACCGTATCACGGCTCGATATTCAATTTTGTCCAGCATGACACCTTCTTCTGCTATCACGCTTCTGACTCCGATTAAACAAGACCTATCATAACAAAAAAGGCATATGTATTAGTAAAACAGTAACCTATCATTGTTTACAGTTACAGATCTATTTTACAAATACAATATGGTAAGGGTAAAAAATTTTTGGCCTCCCTTCGTATTTCAAAATAAGATGTTTCTTTTTCTTTAATGTTTCAACAATGAAACCACAATTCATATTATAAAATGGCTAATCATTAAAGTCTAATGAGTTTGAATTATAAACGTTTATAGAATTAGTCTAGAATACTATAAACGTATATAATTCAAACTCCGCACAATTTTAATGATGCACATAGTGTTAATTCGATAGTAGAATCCTTTCATACTATCACTTCCTATAATTATTGTAATAAAATCTAATCTATTTATAATTTTTAATTCTCTGGTTTTAATTGCCAAACTCGAAACCTCGATTTCAGGTTTCATTAATTTTCATCATGAATTTTTCTTTTAAAAATTTCTTTAATATATCTGGAAAATTGTAAATTGTATTCTGCATATTTCTCCTAATGTCGAAAAATTGATAAATTAAATTGAATCGTTGTTAAAAATAAAACATTGCTGAAATATTTTCATATAACTGGTGTGACTTAACAATTATTGTATATTCGATTTTTCAAAGTTGTGTATAGGATGAAATGGTATTAAATAATAGATCGATATAAGATATGTTTCATTTTCTTAAATATTGATGATTTCTATCTATCTAAATTCTTTATTTGTTTGATTACTAGGGATTAAACTAAAAAATCAAAATCTAAACAAGCTACGTTTACATTTTTCTTATTAATTTCGTTAATAAACACTAAATTATTTTATTATTTTTATTACACTGTTAATTTTACTTTTTAATTAATATTTTTAAAATAATAAAAGAACCTTTTTTCATTTATGCCACAACTATGACAATTATAAAATTACAAACTATGAATTAGGCTATAGCATTACTTGATAAATATATTACAATAAACTAATAAAGACGTAGTATATGCGCATTTAAAAATTCTCAATGTTTTTGAGTACTTTTAATGGTCTTTGCAATGTTTTTACTATTGATTTATAATTTAAATCTTTTTGAAAAACTCAAATTAACGGATTGTATTATGAATGATGATGATTATAATATTTACAGAATATGAATTTTTAACGAAACAATAATAAATTATTTATTCACTTCTTGTATAAACAAAATTTTATTCGTATTTAAATTTTTAAAAATTCTTATGCTATCTAGAATTAAAATTAGAAGCCAGTGGGGTAGGAGCACTCATCCAATGTTTGACAAGATGTAAATCTATCTCAGTAAGTTGCATATACGTGAAGTGTGGGTAAATGCTTCCTACATCTGTCTTCAAGCAGATGGAGTATTATGTTTTGCGTTTCAAATAATATAAGTATTGTCAATTATTTTAAAAAGTATCAAGCAAATACTCTTTTCCCGTCGAGATAAAAGTATGCATCAAAATGCGATAAAAGTATTCAATCAGTTAAAATCGATACAAAAATATTTTATGAATAAATTCATTTTTATATGTATTATTATTAATATTATATAATTGTATATCTAGTATAATATAATATATGCATAATATTATAAAAATCTAAGTAAAAGAAAAATTTTATAATAAAATTTGTCTATCTTTTCGATTTTTATTGTTCGCTATTCCAGTAACTCTGCACTGCATATTTTTCTATTTGTTTTCTTTAATAAATTTCTAAAACATTTTAAAAATGAAATAACTTTTATTATAATTTCAAACGAACACTTTATAATTCATTTATACTTCCTTCATCTTCTAATTATGGTACACACTGGTAGTTTTGCCCTATCATCAATGACGCAATTCTTGTCTGGCAGTATCAAATATTAGATATCTTAATATTTCCCTTATAGAGCGAGCGGAGATATTTAAAACTTACCTGTATTCATAGTTTATTCTAGTGGTCCGCAAAGTGTGCGCACGCATTCCTAAGAATGCAAAAGAAATTTTCAAAGATGCTCTACATAATATATATCTATTGTATAGTGTGTATTCTATCATTCTTTACTGATAAAGAGGTGCACGATTAAAAATGTTTGGCGACCGCTACTCTACTAAAACTTTTTAAACAAAATAATAGTTCCTAGATATTTACCGCTCAGAAAATTTGACACTACTTCGTAAAATAACATCAAATGACTCAAAAACTTATTTTATATCATACTGAATGTGGATTATTCGAAGCTCAAACAAAATATATCTGCAATGAAATCACTATCACACTATCACATTTCGTGCCAAGACTGTCACTTTGCCACTAATCACCAAAAATATATTGCTTTTTAATACTCTTACACGGCCGAGTTTTTTATCTCATCCTATATCTCTTCAATGAACTTCTTTAAAATATTATTAAACTCATATCATACAAAAATAAAAGTCATCAAAACTTAATTATTTTTTATTTGATTAGGAATTTATTTTATCATATAATCTTACTCGAACGTTATATAATATATATAATTAGATATTTATATATAAAATATATTTTAAATTTCTATAAAAATATATTTTAAAATATTTACTGTATTTAGTATTGTATTAGTTTTTATTAAAAACTTTTTCATTAAATTTTCAATATGAATGTAACAAATTGCTATTTGAGTTAATTAATATGTTTTCATGAAATTTACTATAATGTTGCGCTATTAGAGATAACTTCAATGCTTGATAATTTAACTTCTATCTTCAACCTTCTAAAAATGGCAGACAAACAAATTTCTAAGTTTCTCTCTTAATTATTGACTATTACTTAATTATTTCTTGACATGCAGATTTAAAATACGGTGCATCCGGACTTAATCCGATAAATATCGCGATATATGCAACAGCGACCTTCAATGTCAGAATAAATGCGAGAAATTATTTTACATTTGTTTTAAGGTCATCTCGGATATACAGGGTATTTCAAAAAAGAATCATCCGATTTCAAAAGGGTATAATTTTTTATTTATCAAACCAGGAACTTGGAATTACTTTTAAAATAAACAGCTAAACATGAATTTTTACATTAAATGTTCATAAGTGCTCAGTTTTTCTAAAAAGGTGTATGGCCCGTACTTCTTTTTGACTAACACTGTTATAGAAATGTCGTACTTGGAAATGCTAGAGAATTGGCTTTTTCCACAGTTACAGCTTAATTCCAATGACTTCATTTTTCATCAAGATGGAGCTCCACTGCATTGGCACCAGGATGTTCGAAGATTCCTGAATAACACAATTCGCCAACGATGGATAAACTGTAAGGGTGCAAACGATGAGGAACTGCATGAATGGCCTCCTAGGTCATCCGATCTCACTGTATATGATTTTTTTCTTGTGGGAATATATTAAAGGTATTGTTTATTGCCCTCACTCCCAATTACTGTGGATGAACTGCGAAATCGGATTACAGCAGCAGTGGCAGCAGTGACTCCAGATATGCTCGCACTTGTATGGGACGAATTGTTCTACCGTATGGACATATGCCGAGCATCTGAAAGGAGACACATTGAGCACTTATAAACATTTTATGTAAAAATTCATGTTTAGCTGTGTATTTTAAAAGCAATTCCAAGTTCTTGGTTTGATAAATAAAAAATTTATACCCTTTTGAAATCGGATGATTCTTTTAAAAACAGGGCCGGATGGCCGTGTGGTAAAGCTGTGGCTTACCATTCCACACTTCCAGTTTTTCAGGAAGGGTCCAGCCCGGACCGTTGAACTTCATCCTTCAATCATCCGGTCGACCCCATCATGAGCGTTGGCCAGCCTGTGATGGGTTCTTTAAGTGGCGGCCGCCAGATACAAAATATCCCACTAGGATATGGTGGCTTAATTAAACTAACCTAAACCTAACCTTTTTGAAACACTCTGCATTTGTTAGTTAGTTAGGTTAGTTTTGGTTAAAACTTGAGGTGTGGGCCGGATTTGAACCCGGATACTTCAGGGTGGAGAGTCACAGCTTTACCACGCAGCCATCCAGCCGACCCCTATATTGGTACTTTAAAATAATTTATAAATTTATCGGGGAAATGTCTAAAACATTCAACCGTTCACATATCGTTATTTTGATGAATTATCAATATTATCAACAACATTCAGCAACGCACATGAAAACAATGTCTCGAAATATGTGAAATTTATATGGCCATTGAATTGTTGAATGGCCATATCTGAGAGAACGTTTGTGTAGACAATGGAATCGATTTCGCCCGATTTCTTTTATCGGCTTTCTGATTTTTATTGCATTTTTACACCCCTTTCCAATGAGGGAGATACTAAGAGGCGGAGCCAGTTCCAACCACGGGCTGCACGCACACCCGTGGAGGAGGACCGGATGATGAATGACGGGATTGCCGGGTCGAGCCCAACGCTCAGGAAAAACTTTTCAGGAGTTACCAGACCCGAGACGCGAACCCTGGTTTTCCTGCGGCACGCTGCAGGAGGACCGGATGATGAAGGACGGGATCGCCGGGTCGAGCCCAACGCTCAGAAAAAACTTTTCAGGAGTTACCAGACCCGAGACGCGAACCCTGGTTTTCCTGCGGCACGCCGACAGTGTTACCACTCGGCCATCCGGTCGCCAATAATATTTAATTATATTATAAATAATTTGTATGTTATTAAAACAGAATGAAACTTATATTTTTAAAAATATACATAAACTAATATGTATCCGTGAATATTTTCTTAATGATAGAATATGCGATATAACAAAACCACACATCAAAAATGTAGGGTCAAAATATAATTTATTAATTAACTATCATATTTTTTGGCTTATAAAGACGAATTTTTCCCTTATAAATTCCTTAAAACTTCGCTCTGCTTCTTAGAAGCCAAAAGTGACAATACAGCACATGGCATAATATTAAGATTGAAATTGTGGTCGAATCCTACAAAATATATCATATAAATAGTGCAATTGATGACTCTGAAGATCATACAAGGAATATATGAGATTGATAATGATACTAGCGAAGAGAATAATGATGATAATGATCATGATCATGTTGGTAATAAAGTTGAATAATATTATAATCTGTGAATTTTTCCTTCGTTTCAATCAATGAGAAGCGAATATTTATCGAATAATTTTGTCAATTACAGAAGGGCTACAAAAAGTATTCGAATTTGGGACCTGGAAAATCCATTCATTATCAACAAACAGAGATTATTTATAATGTCTATGAATATTTAAAATAGTCATATATTAAAAATTTATAATATTTATATCTACAGTATACAGTATTCGTAATTCATATAATATACTAATAAAAATCAATGAAAATTATTCAATAAAATTAAAATATTATTTTAAATCAATGTTAAATGAAATAAACATTAGAATAAAAGTAAATGTATCAATTATCAGATTTTTAAATAATACAATAAAAATAACATTTTTGTTATATTATAAACATTTAAAAAGTTTATCTGACCAGTAGGATGATGGATGACTGCTTAACTGCACAAAAATATCATGTGTCAGTACACCTGTTTTATAAGAATTAAGTGAAGATTAACAGACTTCTGATTCCCCTCTATACCTATTCCTCCCCTGAATTCTACGAATTATCCTTGTTTCAATAGATAATTAACATTTATTAATTCTACTGTGAATATTAACTAACTAACCTTTTTATTTTCTTCGGACTTTCTATTAATAAACATGGTTAAAATAGGAAGAACTAAACAATATTTCCGTCTTCATTGTTATCGGTTTAAAGAATATGGACATCATGTGGCGATTTTTCTATAGGAAAACTCTTAGTATAAATAATCCTATACCTTTCCTCTTTGGCTTTTGGGTTTTATTTTTATTGAATTTTAAATTTCCATTGCATTAACAATAAAATTTTTTCTTAAATTTATCCGTTCCCAAAATTAGAGTGTGACTTCCCTCATAAGCTGGCAATACAGTGATTATTTATGAAATATTGCTGTAAAGAAACTCATTAATTTAATTTATTAGATTAATTTCTAAATTTTGATAATAAATATATCGACATGTCAAATTGTTATCAGCATTTTCCATCATTGTCGGATACTTAGTGGAAATTATGTTCATTATCTTGGAATGAGCAAATTATATTCAGTAGAATATTTCATCATGGGAGTGGAGTATTTGTTGAACAGTTTATTAGCGTTTTCAACCTAAGTTTGATTATAATTATTATTTTTATATAAGTTTGAATATAATTGTAATATAATTACTGTGAAAAATTTTGCTTTTCCTTCAGGGTATTTTCACTGAATGCAAGTAACTACTTACAGGTAAGTTATCTTGACGGCAAACACATTTCTTATGAATGACATATTTTCATAACATGTTTGTCATTCATAAGCGTCACTTTTGACAAGACATTTTATGAAAATATCTTTTCAAAAGATGTGACTTACCATGCTGGAGGATCCGGATTCAAATCCGGTTCGCACACCTCCAGTTTTTCAGGAGGGGTCCGGCTCGGCCTGTTGAATCCCATCCTTCAATCATCCAGTTGACCCCATCATGGGTGTTGACCAGTCTATGATGGGTTCTATAAGTGGCCGCCGCCAGGTACAAAATATCCCATGAGGATATATAACACAACTAATCTAACCTAACCTTGTCAAAAAGAGGTACCGAAATAAAAAAAATATACAATATATATTTTTCTTTAATTTTCTCGAAAATTTATAAACCAGTTCAAAATATATTTTTCTATTAAATTCAAACATTGCATGTTATTACTTCTTTCCATATCTTATGATTTATTGGTTGACTCAATATGCTGCCGAATTTTATATAGGATACTATAGCGGCAGCCATTTCCGAACTTATTTTGGATTCCCGGGCATCCCTGATGATATCCTCCGAAATATTAAAGATGAGTTTTAACAGATCGCAGACACTTCTGAAAAATCTGGAACCTAGTATAGAACCTGATTTCTCAGATGAAGTTAGCACGCAACCATTCAGCAGACTCATATTTAATTGTTGGTTTTCTCACGATCTATCCACCCAACATAAATAAATAAATTTATGTTGCTTGATTATAAATAGCACATCAGAAACTTTCGCAAACGATCGATTTATTTATGTTATTGTACTTGAGGAACAAGAAATTGCCATAATCTAAAATTGCATTAATATAATGCGTGATCAAAGTGGACATCTGTATATAAATACTGTATATAGTTATCTGAGTACAACATATGATAAAATTTAATTTTTGTACAGTTTAAATTAAGTAAAGATGAAACACTGTTCCAAAAATTAACAATTAAGAGAGATAAGCTTTATGAAGCCTTCTTTCAACATAATGTCAAATAGTTCTTACTATAATGCATAATTTTTGATATATATACTAATAAAGATGGCCGGCGTTGCTCGGGAATTTCAGCTATATAATATAATTTATGTAGTAGACTAACTCTTATTCATCAATATATCGGTACCCTTGCTAGTAATAAAAAAGTATATTGCCTCAGGTGACAAAATATCTAGATCTAGCGCTGCTTCATATAATATAAAATCTTGGAGTTTTGTTATTTTTTGAAATATATAAAATACAATACTTTGTTTTTAAAAACTACAGTAAAAATATTTTAAAAGTTTTATAGTAAAATAACTAATAGCCGTAATAATTATCATCTGAAATATTAAATATTTCATGAAAACATGAATATTCAAAACAACAACATCGAAGTATTTAAACTATTTTAAGACAGTTTCTTTGTATTAGTTTGATCTAGTGCGAACTGTATTTTTAAAAATTTAATTTTCAATTTTTCTTGATGTATTTTTTATGCCAAATACTTTTCTAATGCTATTTATTTAAGAGGGAGTAGGGCAGTTGGAAGAGAGAATATGCAAATATAAATTGTTAATAATTTTGTAATGTTTTAAATTTTAATTTGCCTTTTTATTTATTTAACAGCAAAACATCAAATAGCAAAACATTTATCAATATATTCAATAACACCGTTTAAATTTTCTAATCATAGAAATTTTGCAGAAAATAGTAATCAATTGAAAATTTAAATGATAAATTCTAGAATTTATCATTTAAATTCTAGGATTTAGAAGGATTGAAGGGAAATTTGAAGGATTGAATTTTGGAAAGATTGGAAGGATTTAGAATTTTAGCTAAACAGAATAGCTATTCATAGTCAGCCAATGAATGATGTAAAGTTGTCCATTATTAGCAGAGTTAATTTTACTAAGAAAATTCAGATTTTATTTGAATTTAGTGAAAACTCAAGTTAAATGTTGAATAAAACAATTGTGAAAATATAAAAATTATAGAGCCTATATTATTAAGTTATTGTAGATTAACTTATTGTATTAACCAATATTTTGTTTGGATATATCTGAATTTAATCCATTTTTTAAAACACTAATTTTTGAGCTTCCATCCATATGGCTAGAGATGTGAAAACCTTGTTTGTAAACAACAATGTCCAGGTTTTACCATGGCCATCAAGAAGCCCAGATCTGAACATTGTGGAAAACATCTGGGCAATTTTGGTTAAATGTGTTTATGATGGAGGCAGTCAATATGAATATATACGAATTCCGGGAAGCTCTTGACATGGTCTGGGCTGATGTTTGCCAAACTGACATTCAAGCTTTTTGTTTCTATGCCAAATCGAGTCTTTGAGGTAATACGCGCTAATAGAAGGAAAACCTCATATTAATTTTTTTATTTTTCCTTTACTATTTGTAAGTGTCCTCCTACTTTTTTTACATATTTATTCACAGTGCCAAGTTGTGATGTGATATAAATTTATTTACTTTTATAAATAACTTTCCATTGTCAGAGTGCCAAGTTGTCATGTGATATAAATTATTTACTATTGCTGTAAATTATTTTCAATTGTCATTTATTTTTATATTCATCCCTTTATGTTCTTCATGAAATTTTTTGTGAATAAAAAAAACCTTTCTTTTACGTTTTGTGAAAATTTTACTTGTGTCCTTCTACTTATTTTACAGTGTAGATTGATAAAAAAACTGTTAATCATTTAAATATATATTAAGAGAGCATCTCAAACATCAATATCAGACATTTTAAAATTACTGTAGTCCCCCTCCACGGGTGTGGGTGCAGCCTGTGGTTGGAACTGGCCCCGCCCCCTTAGTAATCTTCCTGATTGGAAAGGGGCCATAAAATATGCAAAAAATAGGCTATTTCGGACGGCCGGATTGGCCGCGTGGAAATGCTTTCTTATTGGAAAGAGGGCGTAAAATATGCAAAAAAAAAAAAATTACTGTAGTAATAGAATTAAAAGATCAAGTGTCGAGGTCATCTTTAATGGCAGGTTAAATCTTTAATGACAGATTTTGTAAAATTTCTTAGTGAATTCAAAAATGACGATTTAAAAGTTTCACTTTCTTGAGAAAATAGGTTGTGAAAAATAATTAATTAATAGTTAATGAGTAAGTTTATTTAATGGATAAACTCTTTTAATAACATGAGAAAAATAATGATAAAGCATTTCTTTCCGGTAAAATTATTACAAACTACTATCAGAGAAGATAAATTGGCTTTCGAAATAATTTTTTGAAAATTATTATTGAGAGGCGGAAAAATAGAGTTGATGCAAATGACATAGAATTAAAAGTTTAATATATTATATTTATAACAATATGCTGTATAGTAATTTGATTCAGAGTCACTTTATAGCATACTTTCAGAATTTTGCTCTGTTTCGGAAATATGCTCTCATCTTTCCGTTGCACCAACAGAACAGGATATTATGTAAATCCATTTAATCGCTTCCATATCATTCCGGCATCATCCTAAAATCATTTTTAGAATAGAATAGGGATTTATAATTCAAATTTCATAACTTTTCAATTGTGTTTTGTGAAACTTATGATGATAGAACAACTTAAAAGATGATCATTCGATGGTTCATCCAGTCAGATTTCCTTTTGTTAAAAGAAATTGAGTTCTTCAATATGTGTAAAGTCAATATAAATTGAATTCTAATAGGTAGTATATAAGCTGCTCATTTTGAAAGTGCTATAAGTCAAATTAATAAAACGAATTGAGTTTACTTAGATATACATTATGTTGATTATGAATTGTATTAAGTAAGTATACATTATAAGTTCATAATTAATTTATTTTTCTAAGCATAAATGTGTATAATAAGAGCCCTCTGAAATAAAATAGTAATTAGGAATAATACAAAAAATATAAATACAAACAAAAGCAAAAAAACACAAACAAGAATAATATACACAAGAAAAGCATTACTGTTACAATATAATCTAATAAATTTATTATAATTAATAGCAGTTCTTAAGTAAAAAGAAGAAAGTTATGTTATTAACAATTTGATATAACAGAAACTTGATTTTTCACAATTTGATTTTATGCCACATTCAAAATAAATGGCCCATATGAACTTTAACAAGTAGTATACTACTATTGAATTCCATAAATTGAAAAGGAATCAATCTGCAAAATTCAATTTTAGAAATAATATTCCTGTGCTGGATATTTTTGTTTTCAGAATAAAAAACTTTTTTCTATGTTCAAATCTAAGATAAATTTTTTGAATAGTTAAAAGTGATCTATTACAAAATATTTTAAAATTCTTTTCTGCTTATCGATTAAATGTTTAGAATCCAGTTTTTAAATTTTGTGAGAATTTAACTTGTCAAGAATGATGTCATATACGGATTCGTAAGATAAGTTTCAATCAGATCGTAAAGATTCAAGTTTCAAGTGGCCCAATTTTAAGAAACTTCAAACTTAAAACTGAAAACTGGAAAAACCATTATTCGTGTAGTTTAAAATCTGCTTTTTCCAATGGTAGCAGAAAAACTTAAATTCAAAGTGTCAAACACTGATATATTTTCCTCAAATATTGGTCAAAAATGCAAAATATATAAGATCTAGTTTCACATAGACCTTATATATTTACCTGTCATCATATTATATCATATTGGTCAAATTTGACTCATGATCTTATAATCTTTGATACAAACTTTTTGGAATTTAGCGCAAAAAACTGTACAAGCTTACAAAGTTTCAGAATAATAGGTATTATGGTTGTGCAATAATCGTATTTGATATTATGAAAAATATACGTGATTAAATTCGCGTTGCGCAGATGACTCCACAAGAAATTCCCTGTTACCTCAACGGCACTGATTCTTGAATTGAAATTCTGCATAGCTTCCTCTGAAACTTGTATGCATATTTACACCAAGTTTAGAAAAAATGAAAAGAGTCGAGCGGTGATCCATAGGTCATTTGACACAGGAATATTATTTCTAAAATTGAATTTTGCAGATTGATTCCTTTTCAATTTATAGAATTCAATAGTAGTATTGTGAATGATCCAATCTTGCATTACGTAATTAATATATATGTGATCCACACAGTGTCTATCATTATACGAGTATTATGTGATATTTTGAATATACTGTATATGCTTTCAATATATTTATGGTTAATACAGGTGTTTTCAATATAGATAATATTTGATAATTTATTTATTTTATGAATTATGGTTAAGTGCATTATATTAAATATGCATTTATATTATAATATTATTATTATATTATACCCGTACGCATTATTTACATATACATATAAAGTGATAAAAATTAATATAGTTTTTTTTAATTTAACTTGACCGACTTTCAAAACAAGCGATTCATTTTTATATTATGAAACACGAATATTTTTTAATAATTTAAAAAATCATCAACGATATAACTGTAGAGTTTGAACACATTTTATTATTAAAATAATGTAGAAATCTTATTCTATTCAGATTCATCAATAAAAGCGTCGTTTATTATCTTAATCATCTGTATTGATCTAGAGGAAAAATACATTTTTAATGAACTATTATGCAATATTTGTATAGGATTTTATCTTCTGGATAGTGAAAATTGAATAGTGACTAATATTTTAATTATTAATATTTTAATTTCTTGATTTTTATCATAATTTTACGATATGTCAATAATCTAAATCATGAAGAATCTATTGTGTTATTGAGTTGTTAATGGTGCAGCCAGTCTTATCAAATTTTGATGGAATAATAAAGCGTTTGCCTTTCATCTGGAAGATTCGGGATCTCTTCTAGGATTTACATCTCCATACTTTTAGAAGGGTCGGATCCGGACTATTTGATCTCCATCTTTTATTCTCCCTGCCTCCCGACCTCATCACGAATGTGGTTGGTTGTTGAAAGACATTAGAATGACTCGTTACTTAGTATTTATTATACATAGATAGAAATGTCTTTCTATCTATGTATAGTCACTAACAGAATAGTTGTTTACGACTTTATTTTTACCAAGAATCATTTGATTGTATAAATCTTCTATTATAATGGACCGATATTTTTGCTTTTCTTTTGTTTTATGTCCGTTTCCTATCAGAGATTGCATTCCAAATTCATGGCCTGCCTAGATTCTTTGATACCAGCTTCAATGAAAAGGATCGACCAGCCAAATCCTGAACCTTGCTAAAAAATTCGGAATAATGGGATCCAGAACTGATTTTCTAGGTTAAGTTTTGCATACTTCTATGATGCCATTTGGCAACCGGTGAACTTTTAGCATTCGATTAATGTTTGTCCTTCTAAAAGGGTCAATCAAAATTTCTCTATTGTTCCTATGATTTAGACATACTTCAAAACAATATATAATACGCTGATCATTAAAGAAATATATGATATATATTTCTTTATAATGATATATTTTACCATAGTTATAAGTGTAACCATACGTATACCAATAGTAAAATATCTTTGGCAAATTTCCTATGTTAAATGATGATTCGTTATCTTCATTTAACATAGGAAATTTGCCAAAGATCTAAAAAACTGAATTGAAAGCGTGCAGCTTAGTTCGGCTTTAAAACTGTAAATTTAAAATTAAATTATAAACAGCAAATATCATTTGCTATTGAAATGAATCACGATTAATGGTAATCTCTAAATGGGCACATTCATTTTGCATTAGTTATTTCTTTTAAAAATTCCTCTTTTTTCGTCGTTTTATAACATCAGTGAATATTCAGAATAGATATTTATCTCTATTACTACTAGTATTACCAGAATATTTACGAGTAATTTCATCTTTATACTATTCAATTATGGTTACCGAATTTTGTGTAACTGTAACTGAGTTACTGGTACATTTTAAACCCACAATTTTTTATACCAAAAATAGGTTTAAATCAGTTTTCCAAAATCTAATTTCTTATATTCCTGCATTTAACAAATAAATATCCTTTGTAACTTTTACGAATATAATATAATACAGGTAGATTTTCATTATACGCATTCATTTTTAATCCTTTTTCTTATTAAACGTATTTCGTAGGAAAATATATTCCATATAAATTATTTACATAAATTTTTTAATAACAAATATTAAAAAAATTTAACCTGAAGTTTTTTAAAATATGTATGGAATATAACAACAATTAAAATATAAGAGAATGCAATACTTAATGTGATATATCAATAAAATGTGCTATAGGGTATATTGATTTAGTTCTAAAACTATTTTTATTGTTCTACATAGACACATTAATTCCATCTTTGTTAGTTTGGATTAATTTTTCGGATTAATCCAATTGCAATTATTTTTTTTCATTACTAATTTTTGTAAGTTTCCATGGTTAAATAAATCTCTGTCGCATAAACGTTGGGTTTAATTTATCGATTATATAAATAAGAAAAGAATTCTTTCGTTAACCGTTAATAATTTAAAACGAATAAAATTTTTCGGATATCCATTATTATAATATAATAATGGATATCCGAAATAATTTTATGTAATTTTTCCAACATTAATGAATCGATATTTAATTAACGTCGGTTCGTCTCCAAATAAACTATTTGCAAAAATATGAATATGAAAATAATTATTTTAAAATGAATAATATAAAATGATACGACATAAATTTTTATCAGCTCCTCTTTCATCTCGAATGTGCCGATGCCGTTCCGCAACAAATATTTCCAAATCAAATAAATATGGAATAATAAAGCTAGCATAATAATTAATAATTATAAATGCAGATAGATCTATTTAATAATATTAATATAAAATTTTTAAATTAGAAAAACCGAGAGAATACAAATAATGGAGTGAATTTTTTGAGAAACAATGAGAGTGTTCGGAGCAGCGCTCTTTGTTTTCGCTTAATGCCAGTATCATAATTGGATTGGATGCATCAGGTTTATTTCTTAATGTCATCTTTCATTATTAAACAATCTTATATTTATTTAAACAGTTTTATTTGTTTTGACTAAAGACGGTTACGGTACATAAGATACAAGTAAAGTTACATAATTTATGGTATGTTATATTTGGGAATTGGTTGTTCTGTATATATCGCAGATAAGATAAGGGAATGGAAGAGAGAACGGAAAAAAGATAAGAATAGCGAGACTTTTCAGAAGAGAAAAGGAAATCAAACAGGATTCCTGGACAGAAAACATATAGCTGAGTCGAAAAATGGAAAGAACTTGGTGATAATTAACCTATAGTAGTTAACGACCACGTTTTTGAATCGCATAAAATTGAGGAAATAAATTATTCCCATAAGTTAGCTAAAATCAAAATATAAATTGAATTTATTAGTCAAACAAAATAGATAACTTTATTAGTTTAGTAAATAATCTAAAAGGAAATAATCTGAAAGTATTCTGTTTAAATTAATCAGTTATGTTAGGTAAATAATTAAAATTTAATAGAAGAAACGGCCATATAGTAAAATAAATACAATGCAGTATATAAAAAATAAATAGAAAACAGTTCAGTTCCGATATAAATCGAAGTTAAACATAATAAAGTCATCGAAATATCAAATAAAATCATACGAAATAAAGTCACAGAAGTTATTAGTCCTTAAATATTTTACACAGAAGATTCTCATAAAAGAAAATAAAGTCATCGAAATATCAAATAAAATCATACAAAATAAAGTCACAGAAGTTATTAGTCCTTAAATATTTTACACAGAAGATTGTCATAAAAGAATACCAGATAAAGTCAGAAACAACTATAATTTTTCACAACCGAGCGAATTTTCTTTCGAAGCAATATTTATGGAAATGAAATCCCTCCTGGAAAATGCATTTCCTTTTAGCTTTTTAGTTTTACTAAAATCTTCGGGCTTTTAAAGTATTCTTCCGCATGCACATAAATTACTCAATTTGTTATATGTTATTTTTATATAAATATAATTATACTCGAATTCATTTTTGTAATAAATATATTACGTTGATGTATATCGGCTACACGTCAATATATATCATTTCTTTTTTATCTTCATTGGAAAAAATATTAAACATTCGAATTTTATTCTTTCTTCTAAGTAATACAAAATATCGATTGATAAAATTAGAATATCGATCATACAATTTAATAAACGTTATGATTTAAATACAGTTATGATGATAATAAATGTAATTAAATAATAATTTGTTAAATCGAGGAAACATAATAACAAACAAAAAATGTACTTTATCTTCTTTTCCTAATTAATATTTAATAAATTATCGATTTTTTTATATATTTAATATCCAATAATTACTGTCATTTGGCTTAGGCTTATAAATATTATATTGTCGTCTTTGGCCACTACGCATTCCGCATTCTTTTTAATTTTTGGAAATGATTAATTATTTAGTTATTGTTGGTTTATTCAACAAAGGTAAGAAACTGCATTTTCAAAATTTATAGTAACATTAATTAATTATTGCCAGTATAATTCTCTCCAATATATGTATAATAACAGCTTGTACACCGAAACGAAAAAATCGCTATAGAATAAAATAAAAATGTTTGAAACGATTCCGAAAGTTAATTTGATTTTATCCAAACATTAAGTGTTTATAATAAATATGTTGCATTATGCATAAAGAATTTTTAGAAAATTTATTCGATGGCGAATTTAAATATTTATCTAAAATATAAAAAATGAGAAGTTTATTTTTTAAAGATTAACCCGCGTATTATTAGCAACTGCACAGAAGATTATGCATTTTAATAATAAGCTCGTTATCGTACGAGGGTAATTTAATAAAGCTATTGCGCCACACCAAACGCGATAACCGTACCAACCCGATTTAATCAGAATACAAAAAGTGAGTTGGTTAGAATAGTTCGGCTGTATATAATGAACAGACTATTGTGCTAGAAGTAAAGATTAACGTGTCGTTGGACACAAATACGTGCAAATGACGCAACATTAATTAAGTTATTAATACTTGGTTGAATGCTTTTTAGACTTTACGATGCCAAAGGACGTGTGTGCCATCTTAACGGCTACACCGATTGACTCGGAAACGTTTCATTACCTAAAAGTCTCACTTTTTCGCTAGTAAAACTTTCCTTCTTTTTCTGCCAACTGTCGCTTAACAAACATTATAATGATAATCAGTCTCGTGCATAATGCATAGGTGAAATCAAATATTGTAATTTTACTAAGTTTCCCTCTCCAAACCTCCTCTCCGTGTCGACTGTTTTCCTGTCTGGACCACTAAATCGTTCCTCTTTTAATTCGAAATGATGTCAACAATTATAATTAACGCTTATTTCAAAATTATGAGAAATTGAAATTTACTTTTTTATTTTAAAAAATCGAGAAAATGTTAAATAATACTTTCGTTAAACGAAATAAAGAATTCAAACGGTATTAGGCCTATAGCGTTGCAAATATTTGTTACGAAAATTATCCCAGTGAAAATCGTCACTCAGCTCGTTGGCTAATAATTTAATATCTATAAACACGTAGATGTTTATAGACATTAAAAATAAACAAAAGATGCTTCTTAAGTCTGCCTCGTAATATTAATCGCCGACTTAGGCTCTTTTTAACAATATGTGACACTGTTATATATGAAAATTAATAACTTAAAGAAATTTAGTTTATAAAATCTAATAATATATTATTATAGTTGTTTGCAATATTTAAAAATAGTAATCGGAATTTATTTGGAATTTAGCGACTCAGATGGTAAGAAATAGCCAAGTTGGTAAGTAAACTTATCGGAATTTATGAAAATCGTTGTAGCCAAGGACAAACACGGCCAAGAGTGATCATTGTGATAAGTGCCGATCGTATTTTTCTTTCACTCCAACTCGGGCTAATGCGATTTCTCGGCAGCAGATCGAACATCGCGGTATTTCCAACCTCCATCTACTGATGTTTGTTGTCTCTGCTTGGCCACTCTAAATATTGGTTCTCCTAGAAGAACTTACATGTATCCTTATCTAAATGGCAGACCTCTCTTTTTACATTCGACCAAACTCTGTCTGAAAGAGAGCAACTGGTAACTTCTTTTATATAGTTTGTTGTATTTCTAAGTAACAAAATATAATGCTTACTGGCCACAAAGCGGTAAAATAATCTGATAATTTTTAAAATCCCAATTTTAATTAAATATCGATTTTTCTAATTGGGAAAGCCGCGACGAATTTAGCGTTAAAATCGAATATGAATCTAATTAAAGCGACTAACAACCGAACCATCGTACCGTATCATAAACACAATACACGATCGATAAATATTGACCCATGGAATATCTGCAAATAGATTCGACGTCCATAGAATCAGAAATTTGACAAATCTCGTCTGTAGCATAAATATACTACGTAGCGAGATAAATAGTCACACGAAGGTTCGAGTGAAAACTCCGAGATATAAATATATCTATAGAATCATTTTCGGATAACAATCGTGTAAACATATAGATGTATCCGACAACTTGACACCTAGCTCATTTCCACACTCGGAAAGTAATTTATTGCACTCTTCGGCAGGATGGTGCGGTTGAATTACAACCTTTATAAAATCAATATCGCGCTATCCGCACTGACATATTCTCAAACACTTTGACATTTTTTTTATTAAAGGAAAATTTTTCATTCGAATATGGTAACCGTTACGGCTACTCTCCTCAACACGTCAAAAGAGGAGAAAATGAAACGATGGCCGCCATAAGTACATCATGGCCGAGTCGGTAATCTATTAGATGAAAACTGATTTCAATTTAAAACTTGACAAAAGTTCGACATTCAATTTCTGAATTTATTACAGCCTCTATAATTAAGGATTTTTTTTTTTTTTTAATTTGGCTATCCGAGATTTCTCTCGATGGTGAATTTTTATTTTCTCGTAAAATAAATACTATATTGGATATTACAATTTCTTGAATATTTATTTTTCATTGATTAAAAAAATAAAATTTTAATTGCATACGGATAAAAATTATTTTAACGACTCTTTTGTTTGGTCGTTGGTAGACGTATTATTCGAAATGGATGGCGAAAGGAATATTGTCGACCACCTCCAAGTAGAAGAAAGATTGTTTTGTTAATTTTAGAGAAAATTGTTTATTTCCTTCTAATAAAAGCGATTGTGTTCTCCCGTGGAGAAAGATCCTTTGAATGACGTAAGCCATAAATAGTAACCGCTAACGATGTTTTGAGTTAATAAATTATTTTCTCCTTATCTTCTCACTTTTTTAAATTTCGGAATTATTATATAATGAATTCCGACATTTGGTAGGATTATCGTCAGAACTTTTTTCTTACATGCTATATTTAAATATTTATGAAACTCTATCTAAAAACTCTTTCATCCTACTGCCTTTCACTTGTTGCAAAAATTTCTGTTATACATTTATTCTATTTAATTATAATTAAATAGGATAAATACATATACCATCGTTTCTATTTCGTTGTAAGAAATTTAATAAGTATGTTCTTAATTTCATTTTTAAATTATTCTTTTATCCCAATTAAAATATACACTTTTCTCATTGGCAATATATAATTCTTTGGCAGAATTATTATGCAACGATATAGAGGAATAATTAGCTAAGAACTCCGATTAAATGCGTTATTTGTAATTTTAATCTATAATTTTGCATACTTTTAAAACCGGTTATCTGCAGTTAACATATTCCATTTTTAAAATTTCTGCCAACTTTGGTTATTTGTTATTTATTTAATAAATTCGAAAATTTTCTTTTTTTTTTTCCCCTTTCCTTTTATAATTAATTCAAAATTCACTTATCAGAAATGTAAAAAAACTCCATTCGACTGAAATCTCGTCGAGAACATTCACTTAGGCCATGAATAATGCTTATTGTGAAGATAATTTTTGCTCCAGATGTGTAATATTTTCAATAAGCTGACAATCTTGCCATTCGAAGAAAATGATATAGATCATTATCCGACATAAAATTTATGGAGTCGTTTAGTGGGGTGTACTTTCTTCTCTGGCGTACGAGATGTATACGCTCTATCCTCGGACCTTTCTTATCTTTTTCATTATTCACTTTATTGACTCTTTTTAAGTTGAAAATGGTATGACATTTTTAATGTTAATTATTGTCGTGACAGGCAATTTTCTTTCTCGACATTAATATCGTTCTTTCGATTGAAATATAATGGATTTTGAGGAATAAAAGACTAGGTTGTAAAAATAAATTATATTTTCTAATCTTCCTTTTCTCTTCTAAACTTTCTCTCTTTTATTTAAAATACAAACTAATTTAATTAATATTAAATAGAAGCTAATTTCCGATATAAAACGAATAAACTTTGTACATTAAAATTACAATAAAATGAGTATTTTAATATTCCGCCAGAAGATAAATATTTCATTATTGTTGTTAAATATTTTAATTACACCATCTTTTAATTATATTCGTATTAATTAGATATAAGCAGCTTCTGCATTAATCTATCATTTTTCTCGTTTAATTTTTTATTTTTAAAATCGTTTTCATTCCATTTGACTTAAAATATTAAACACTGATAATTTTAAATACATAAGACCAAGTATCGATTTTATGTAGAACGTCCGATGGCCAATCATAATGGTCAGTAGGAAAATTTCTAATTATTTCCGTTCGATTTTTTATAAGTTAAAAGTTTTAATGGATTTTTATGTTATAATTTATTCACATGATAATAATAGTTTTATTATCATTATATTTAAAAAATTGAAGATTTTTTATCGATTTATTTACTATCCATACGGTTAAAATTATGAGAATGATCGATATGGAAATATTAGAATTGCCGATAAGTTTGGAGAGAAATCCAAAAAAAGTAGATTACGCTTACTTCTGGAGGATATAGTTGACAGTGTCATCAGAATTTACCGAACTTTTTCTTCAAAACAGAGAAGACGCCTTGGGAAACAGACAACTGAATAATAAATTCGTCTTTCCTAAAAGTCACAGTGAAAAAAAATGCAAACCTAATTGACCGACTACACCCAGGAGTGAAGTTTCTTCCGATCTTGTTTCTTCCTTTTAGAAAGCTCTGCCGAGTGAATTTTCTATCACCAATAAGCAACTTTCTTTTTTTAAACCCACATCAATATTTAATTGTTTGTGTCATATAAAATCAAAATTAATTGCAATTTATAATTAAAATTGATTCATTTAATAATTAAATACATTTTTAATGTTGTTTATGCTCGTAACGATATTTTAAACTAGTGAAATTTTAGAAGCTACGAAAATTTGAGACTAGCTCCATTTAATTATTGTTGACATCAGGAATTAATTTCGATATTATGATTTTTATTTAATGGTTTCTCAGAATTTAATTTCGCAAATTTTTGGAGCAAAAATACAATACACACTAATTATTTATTTTAATTTCTGATGCAGTAATAATTATAATTTCTTATATTTTTTTCAATATTTGAATATTTAAATTCAGTTTAATTCTATGCGTAAAATATTTATAATGATAGATTTGTGTAATCTGGATAAAATAATTGTTATTATTAGTAAATGCCAATGATAATGGTAGGCTGTTTATCAAAGACGGTAATATTAAAATAACTTGACAGAACTAGATTGTTAGAAGTGCAATTATGTTTTCAGAAACAGTTACAAATTTCATTTTTTAGCCAGTAATCAGGCAGAGATGTAGAGGACACGGTATGGGGTGACACTTTATGATAAAAGAAAACTGACCAAAACTATGATAAGGGAGTCGAAAGAACCAATATCCCGTAGAATTTGCATACATAGCGAAGTTTCTGAAAAGAAAGAAATGTAAATAGGATCTTAAAGTTATTGGCGAATCGACCAGAATTATCAAGGAATGGAATCAGAGAAAAGATCTCTAAGAATACCAATACGTCATTCGAAAGAAAGGAATTTCGATCTAAATTTCCGGAATGAGCAAGAAATTGTCCGTTCCAAATAACTTGGAGTCTCTTCCTCCGCTTTTCTAAATGGAGAACTAAAGAAAACGTATAACAAAGACGTAATTAGAACTTAGATAAGCGAAAGACCAGCTGCTCTTAACTGAATATAAATGCCTAGCTTTAGACTGAATACTGAGCAACACATGGCATCCATACTTTGTTCGGACAAGTTATAGAATGTCCAGATCAATAAGAAAGACGGAGAGAAAGCAAAAGAGGGAGGAAAAAAAAGAACAATTCCCCTATATGAACATACTTTAGATGAATTTCTGGAATGATAAAAATTGACAGCCACTCTTGGCTATCTCTTTTTCTATTAAAAATAATTTTCTCTCAGTAAATCCTAGCTCCAATCTAGAAAGTTATGATAAATTAATGAACATTCGCATTAGAAGTCGAAGGCAAAACAGGAATAAATTTAAACTAAATTAGGTTAGAAGTTATTAATAAGCAATAATTTTGATAAATTTCGATGTGAACAATTTATCTCGGTTCATCGTTTATATTGGTAACTGTACAGTTTAAAGACTTAAAATTCCCTGTGGATTCGCCTTTCATTATTCTCCGCTACCTTCATTATATTTGTAGAATAAGGAATATAACAGAAAAGAGTTTTCTTGGTTATTATTTGTTATCTAGTTGCCGACAGAAATTTTAACAATTTAATTTCTTAAAATCAGATGAAACCTTTTATACAAACGAAAATTTAATTTATAATTTCGCTATTGTAATTTGAACAGTACTTCAATACCTTTCTATATTTGTAAAATATAAAGAATTTTAATACAATATATATAAGATATATATATATATTTGTATATGAAGAAATGTAAAGATTTAAATTATCACTTTTAAATTGTTGGCATAAGCCATAAGGGAACAATTTCTGAATCATTTTCAATATTAATACCACATAATAATATGCCCTTCATTTAGAACTGCTTCGCATTCAATTAATAGCCTTGACCCCCTCTCCAACATATATCAAAATATCATGCAAACTGATATGCGGCATTTTTTAAAACACTGAAAAGTTTTCCAATAAAATCAAACACAGCAAACAAGTACCCCGGTTCTGTCGGTCATATTGTTTTGATTTGCAGCGCCATCTATATTTCATTTCTCTTGCGAATAAAGTTATTAGAAATGACGCGAAAAATCACGTGACTTACCTCTTGGTTTATTGGCTTGAATTTACTTCTCAAGACCAAAATGTAATTAATGTATCACTATAAAATTTTTAGGTTATGAATTCACAGAATTTTATTTTTTTATTTTTTTTATTTCTGAGTTTTCTAAGTTTTCTCGAGAATCAGGAATCGAAGATTTTTTTGTAAAACGATATTTCTTGAGACGGGATTCTCGATCGCTAAATGTGAGGCTTTAAGCTGTAGCTTGTCTAGATTTATGCGTAAATCTTTACTTGGCTTCAATTATGATATCAAACGTGCTTTAACATTAACTGAACATCAAATTGTATCCATAGAAGTAATACAATCTAAGATAAATTTAAGAGTTGTTTATTCTGATTTGTGATATTTAATTTTGTGTCATAAATCCTCAATAGTAGACTACTTACAGAATTTTAGTAGACTGGAAATTATTTTAAATTAATCATATTAATAATTGTTTTAAATTGGAATGAAAATCAACGATACGCTTGCTAAAGATTATACATAAGCTAAATCAATATATTTTTTTAAATGTTTCTTTTTTCTTAATTTTCACATAACTTATTTCTTATAAAAGAATGATAGGATATTTTACACGTATGGGGTAGGGATTGTATACCGGCTTACCGATTTACCAGTTAACCGATAAATTGACAAAAAAACGTTCGGTAAATTTACCGGTAAATTTCAAAATTTACCGGTAATTCGGTAAATGAAAAATCCATACTAGAAATTTTTATGTAGAAAATATTGTGTTTATAGATATTTAAAAGGGCTAAAGGGACATTGAAAATAAAAAAAAACTCTATGATCTTATCAAACAAAAAACAGAATGTCTAGAAGTGTCAGTTCCACAAGCAAAAAACACGAAAGATTGGAAACAAATAGTAAAAAAAAGAATTAAAGTACTTCCGTCAAGAAAAAGTACGGGGGAAGTATATTCAAATAGTATTTGATTATTTAATGACCATTCGTCCAACAAGTGTTAAATCAGAAAGGGTATTCTCGAGATCTGGATTATTTTGTACAAAAATTAGATCAAAATTAGGAGATAAGACTTTAAATAATTTAAATTTTTTGAGAAGTTATTTTTAAAAAATGGTAATCAATAAAATGATATTAGGGTACTATATATTATTTCTGTTGTATTTTTATTTTTCTGTATTATTTTATTTCTGTTTCTAAAAGTTATTATTATAGTTTGTTTAGAATAACACTTTAATTTTTATATTTTTTATATTCTATATCTTTGAAATAAAAAATGTAAAATGAAAATCAAAATGACACATATTTTTAATCACCTTAATTTTATTTTTCAGGAAAAAATTTACCGGTAATTCACCGGTAAACCGGTATTTTAATTTTCATTTACCGAATTACCGGTAAATGAAAAAGTCGGTAAATTTACAATCCCTAGTATGGGGTTTTAATTGAATGGCTTGGGGATTAATAAATTATGCCACAAAATAAAATTTCTGATATATTTGGTATTTTATGTTTAAATATCATCTATGGATAAATAGAATAATAAACAGATATTATTTTCTTTTAATGAATACAATGCTTAAAAATTCACATCAAAATCCTGCACAACAAAAGCATTCTTTTTATATTTGGTTCTGGTATTCAGATAATGTATAGTGTCCTAGTAAAGATTAATAGTGGAAAATCCATAAATTCAAGCATTGTTTAAAAAGTATTTAATTGAAACTGTGATTCTATAAATCATAAATTGTAATTAGTTTATTTTCTAAATTATGCTGAAATTTTTTTGTGGAAGTAGTATTTTCTATGTCATTCAATTATAATTTATCATTCTGTTGATGTTTATTTAATTTGTGTTAATTTACATACTTTGTTAAATAGACTTAAATAATATATTTTAATTAAATTTTTCTGATATTCCATTAAATTATCTCATGTATATACACATGAATATTAGTATATAAATTATGGATAGTGAATACTAAACATTAATTATTGAATTGTAATTATAAAAGTTCCTCTTTATTGCTTTATATTTAAATTTATATATACAGTATGTATAATTACTGTCTTTTACAGTAAGTTACTCCAAAAATGTAACAATATGTTTTTGAAAAATTTTCATCTCTCTTTAGGCAGTACTGTTAGTAATATGTGATATACAGCCGATTCTCGTTATTCGCGGTAGTTACGTTCTGTAAATTCTTCGCGAATATTGAACCACTGTGCTTGTTGGGAAATAATGTATATAGAATTAGGTTCCTGCGCATCTTTCTTCCCAGTATTTTCATCCTTGCACTTTATCTATGTTTTTCTGTTTAAAGAGAGCTTATTTAATGTGTATTACAGTACTTATGAATAATTAGAGTATATGCAGTGTACAGTACTATATACAGTATTATAATTACGTAATCTTTATTTAATTTTTTAAAACACTATGTAGTAAATAAAATCTTAGTATTGATGGGTAGTTGTTTGATGTGGAAGCTGATACATTGTCTTCTTGAATTGCGTTGAAAAACTGTGTCAACCTTGTTTGCGTTGTTTTTGCCTCAAATTTTTTAAAATCTCTGCGTAAGGAATAAATGCACAGGAAGTTAAGCGTCTAAATTTGAGGCTGCGTTTAAGCATCAGATCATATTATTCTGTGCGACCTACAGATGATCAGAACAAGCTTTTGGCCTACCTGAGATTTGTGGAGTGAGCAAGAATAGTTAATAAGACTTTTCAGGCAGAACGACAAAGACTAGGTTTGGTAACAAACAATTTCCTTTATTACAGAGAGAGATTTACGTTGGTAACAGTATTTTCACCGCTCAGCAAGAATCCTCGAATAAGCGCGAAAGTGCCGCGGAAATCGAGTTTGTGGTTACAAATAAATTTTCGCGAATAGTCGAATCTGCGAATAGGAAATCCGCGAATATCGAGAATCAACTTATTATATTTATAAATAGATTTTTGTGGTTAGTTAAAGCTATAAGATATATTTTATTATTAAATAGTTTCAAATTAACTACTTGAAGATCAGAATAGATCACAGGTAAGTATATAAATAATGATTAAAAATCAGTATGCAAATTATTAATTGAAGCGCTATATAAAGTTATTGAATGGAATCTCTCAAAACATTTTTTATAAAATTAAAAGCAATTCTGAAAAATTAATTGCTAATTCTCTGAAAGTAGTAGTATCTATTTTAAACGGTTTAGAATTATTTTAGAAATACGGAATTAAAATACTGTAAATGTCATGAAAATCATTTTCAATGGCGTAACCTGTATGTTAAACTTCATAGAAATTTATCAAATGCAGTACCACTATTTATTTCAGGGAAACCTCAGAAATTTGAGCGTTTTCTATTTTAAGGAATGTGAATGGAGATCAATGATCTGATATTCCTGTTAAATGTCATAAATACCTGAAATTAGATCAAAAAATATTAAAAGAATGTTCCAAAACTCTGAATGTCTGTCAGTTCTAAAAAAGCTATAAGGTTTAACAATAAAAGGAAAATTCTATAAGAAAAATTTGTAAAAAAATAGCAATAAATAAAATGTTAAATAAATTATTTTAAAAAAATCTTAACATTAAATTTTGCAACTTTGTTTCTCGTTTTCTGTGATATTTTTTCATACACATACAGTAGGTATATTGTATATAATTTTAAGTTTTTGTTTATCTATTTGTTTAATTCAAAACATTAATGTATATAACAGACTGAAATAAATAATCTGTGAGATATATTAAATAATTTTTTATTTTTATTTCTACCTATTGAATTTTGATCATTGAATTATCTTGGTTTTTTAATCATGATTTTTAATCATTTCTGTGTAATAACTTATGCAAGTATTATTGTTGCAATAACATATTATATTGGATTCAGTTTTTTTGCCTATTCTTTGAAAGAAAATTAGGCTTATAAAATTACTATACTGTATGTGTATGTATCCTTCACAAATAACTTTTGAATTAATTAGTATATTATATTTTAATAAAAATTGGTAATGATGTTCTGCTATTAAAATATCCTTGACTTTGTAATTTAACTCTCTAGTTTCAATGATTTAAAATAGTAGACATTTAAACTTCTCAGACACTATTTTAATATATCTGATCCATTTTTTGAATTTAACAGGATGATCAAGTTGTATATAATCTCAATGAATATCAATTAATCTTTTATCTTCAATTATTTAAAAATGGAAAACGCTTTTCCCTAATAACCTTTGAATTATTATTAAATGTAATTAATATTAAAATTTACAAATTTACAATCTTTAATAGCAAATAGTAAATATAAAATAGTAAAAATGTTTATCAAAAGAGAACCCAACATTATATAGTGGATTCCGCTTTATTGGGACATCGGTTAATTGGCTTAATCCCGACGTGTCCCAATTAAGCGGAATCCACTGTATATATATTATGAAATTGCTATCTTTTTTACAATCTTTCCTTATAAAATTTTCCTTTTATTGTTAAACTTCATAGCTTCAAGCATTTTTAAAAACTGACAGACATTCAAAGTTTTGGAACATTTATAGGTGTATACACCTATACATATTCCAAAACGTAATTTAAAAAATAGAGATTTTCTTCATATAGAACATTGCAGACTTCATAAGTCAAATAACGCCTTTATTCTTAGATTCTTTATTGATTATAATACAAAAGTTTCGAGCTAATGTAACGCTTATAACATTTTATTACGTTTTTTTGCTATGTATATGTTACATTTATTTAATGGGGTTTTTAAAGGGTGGTCCATTTGACTAAAATTTTTTTATCCTAATTGACTTCAGAAAGAGAGAGAGAGAATTATTTGGTTGAATTTTTAAAAATTTATCACGATGGTCGGGCAATTAATGTCAAATTTAAAGTAAGATTAATTAATTCTATAGATATCAGATTAATATGGATATATAAAAGATTAAGATTGATCCAGAAAATTTGCATCTGAAATTTTAATTGTCAGAGTTAGTTATCTCTTACAAGGGGAGGTTCAGACATTCGGGTCACCGATTTTTTTGAAATTTTGCATACCTTAAAGTTTTATCAAAGAGCATAGTACTTTTCTTCAATTTGAGGAATTTATCTGCGCGTATCCGATATCCCACCTATAAGATATAACTTTTAAAAATTTATCGAGGTAATACAATGGAATATAAAAGTATTCAATAAGAGAGGCAGCATCAAATGCGGTATTCAACTAGAGCGAATAGTCATGAGATAGCGGAGTGACAATACATTCAGATTTTCCCTCAAAAATTAAAATTTTTAAAACCTCCTCTTAAAAAAATACGGGAATTTAATTTTTATCTTCTTTTTCACATATTAAATTTCTAAATTCATCCAAAAAATAGAACACTTTCTCATTAATATCAGTTTTGTCATGGTAAAAATATTGTCACGGATCCAATGTTAGAATTCTACTCTAAATGTAATAACGTTACTTGAAAGGAGTCACTTTTTCAATATTTCGTATTTAGGTCAACATATATATATAATTACTTATATGTTCTTTTTTTATTTTGTTGTTGTTGGTCTCTCGTCTTATCCACATCAAAAACATTATCAATAAGTTCGCTCTGATAAACAAGCATCGAAATTTTTTATATTACTTATTGACGCCTATTAAACATAATAATAACAATAATAATAATAATAATAATAATAATAACTTCATTTAAACAATTCAAGAAGATCTAATACAAAATCAATATAATGATTCCATTATAAGAAGAAATGAGAAAATAAAACTGAAGAAATAAAAATAGGCTATTTTCTGTACAGAAGACGAAAGTTATTTAAGCTCAATTTTAAATTAGTGATAAAAAGAATTGATGAAATAAGGATGAAAATACAATTTTGATATCAGAAAATTTCAGTTTTTTTCATATATATAATGAAAGTGAAGAATATCGAGTATATTTATTTATCAAGGACTATAATTAAAATAGGAATTATATTAACTGAAAACTGAGGAGACGATATAATAATTTCTAATTTTTTTTATTAAACATTTTATACGCATAAGATAAAAAGATTCTTTTCTTTATCTAAAAATAGTAAGCTACCGATTTATAGCAGCTAGTAGACTCCCGAGTAACCGGAGTAACGAGCTACTAATTCTCCTGGTTAATCCGCAAATTACTAAAAAAATCTGAATTATAAAGAGTATGCATTAAATATTAAAAAATAAGTAAATTGCATAGATATATAATATTGCAAATACTGTACTATATATATATAGTATTTACAATGTTTGAATGTAAAATACACAATAACTTGCATATTGTGCATTCAGATTTTTTGTCATTTATGATATTGAGAATGCAAAAAAAAATTTAATTTATTTACAGCAAAATATTTACAGCACTATTTATAATTTTAATTTGATTCTAATTCCGATCATTTATTATTTAAGATGTAATAAAGAAACAAATTTAGAGCGTTAAAAATTTACATCTGAGATAAAGCATCGATAATTAAACATTCTGGTTGAGGTCTCGATTATCCGGGTTGAGGATTACCCAGTTAATTTCGAATCACAGATTAGTTGAGACAGATAGGACACTCTCATAGACTCTATTGTATACAAAAAACGAACGAAGCGCCTCTATGGAGAGTAGTACTCGAAATGAACTCAACTATTAATAAAAACGATGTTTTAATTATAAAAGTTTTTTTGTAATAAAACTGCCATAAGATTTGTAGAAACAATAATAACCGACATTCCACTATCTACAACAAAAGTGAAATGAGTAACTCCCATAGTAACGCCAGGTACTGCCAATAGTGGCAGCACTTCGAATAAGCAAAGTATCCCATCTGTATCAACTAATCTGTGATCTCGAATAATCCAATCCCAGATAATCGGGAGTCTTCTGTATCTATAATTACAAATATTTTGTTTGGAAAATGTATATTGTAATCATAGTAAATTTGTTTTGAATATTTACAATAGCAATATTAAAAATATTTAAGAAAAATTTTTTCTTATAGAAAGAATTTTATTATATTTCAGAAAAACGTTTCCTAATTTCAACATAAATGATGACTAATTTTACATCACTTCTTTACAATAATAAAGATAAAGACGATAATTCAGTTTGTTAACAATCGATTAAATATATTCAGTAATTACCAAAATAAAGAATCTTCATACATTCTTTTAGAACTTTAAGATAAAAAAGGATTTTAATACAAATCATAAATAATAATAAATATAATCATAGAATATTTTTTATTAAGGAAACAAAATACATTTATCTCAAATAGAAGTTTTCGATTTCAATTAAATAAAAGTATGTATAGTTTTAGCTATGGTAATGATAGCGTCACTACGTAACGATTTACTGATTTCTGACATGAAAATTTATGCACGAAAAATAAGATAAAAAAACGATTAGTTATATACAGAAACAATTTTGTATCAAAGATACATTATAAGAAAATGTTTTCTCTCCACTGTTTATAGAAACAGTGTCAAGTAAAAGAATAAATAAATATACATAGCAAACAGATCGAAGGAATAGAAAGCTGCTGATGTACAAATTTAAAACAATGAAAACAAATGAAATTCTACAAAAAAAATTCTCAAATAAATTTTGAAATTGTGTTAAAAAGTTTCTATAACAATATTGCTTTCGAAATAAAATCAGAAACTGTATCTTTTATAATAAGAATCGATTCAAGTATTTTGATATTTAAAGAAGTATCGTGTCAATTGGTCGTAAACATTTTATCCAGAGCCAACCCATGCCAATTGTAATAACGTTTTAAATTTATTCGAATTAAAAATTGAATTAATTATATATTTTCGAATTAAAAATTAAAATATATTTCAATAAAAGAAGAAAAATGAGTAAATATTAGAGTAAAATTCAAAATAACATCGGTAAATTAAAAATTTAAATGGACGAATTAATAATCGTTATTAAGGGATAATCTAGCCTCCTAAACTACAAACAGAGATTAAATGTTTACTAATTTATTGGTAAAATTTAAGGCACGATGTTTTGACATTGAGCGAAGCAAAAAATAAAGAGCGAAGAACGAAATAATGGGAAATTATCTACATCCAATGCTTTGATAATTGTTATACCATGGCACTCGATAACTTCGAAAGAAGTTGACATTGAATATAACAAATAGATGTTCATCGATATAGAATTTGTCGGATATAAGTCACTAGCCATATGACTCCGATAATTAATGAGTTGCCTAGATAATATCTTTTATCGATTATTCCGCGTTTATAGCTTTGTCGGATACGCGACAAGAAACCTGTCGATATTAATCTACTCCAACTATCGTCTATAATTTCGATTAAAAAACAAATAAATTAATTCTTTTATTAAATCTATTATTAGTCTTTAAAATTTCCATATTTTGGCCATTTTTTTTTTCTATATTACAACTAATTTGAAAAGATAAAAAATGAAAAATAATAATTATTGAAAAAAAGTATTTTATATTAAAAACTTTCTAATAACATTTCCTTTAATAATAGATTTAAATAAAAATTTTACCGAATGAAATAGTCTGGAAAATCATTTCAAATTCATGTTTTAGTAAAAACAAATTTGAATATTTCGATATACAGTCGACGTAATGCGTTGACTATAGACGTATTATAATAGTCTGAATCGGTAAAAGCGATTTAATTCGTTTATCTTTATCTGTTTAAAATATGCTAAAAGCGTATTGTCCAGCCCGTGTTAGGAAATTATGGTAAGGAATTAATTTTGACACATTCTCGATCACTACGTTGGTATGGCAACATTAACAATATCCTAGTGGCTATTTATTATAGCTGCACTTCACTATTGTAGATTGGACGAAATGCCATACTTAGAAGAATCTAATCCCTTCCTCTCTTAATAATCACCAAAATAAAAAGCGAGTAAAAACAAACTGTCATTGTATGTTTAGTTTCGTCATATTCAGGTGAGAAGGGGGACAGATCGATCCGCCGCCGAGCTTAATGGAATATTGACTTTCGCACCAGCACCAAACTAACGTGAAATCCGAACTTATTGTCTGTCAAATAAAATACAGTTAACTTTGAAGTCGAGAGGAAAGAAATGTAATTACTGTTTCGTTACCCTAGGGCAACACTGGCATTTATGTGTAATTTTTCAGAAAGAATGAGGAATTTTTAAAATTCAAATATGCTCGAGAATTTGAAATGAAAAATAAAGTTTTTTTTTTAAATTGTCATTTTTCTGTTAAATTGTCGCCAATCGTATCTGGGAATGCCCCAATGATCGATTCTCTTTTTTTAATGTAATTCTCTTTTGTTGCCATTCGGTGGAGTAATTTACTTCCATCTTCAGAATGTTAAGGAATGATTTCTAGAGAATATTTTCTGGTTAAAATTATATTTCGAAATGTATTCTACTTTTTAAAAATGTAAGACGTCATTTTAATAAATTAGACATTTTAGAAATTTACCAGGACAGTTGCGTACACTAACTAGCGGGTAATAATGATGGATGAGCCTATAGGTTACTATAAAATTAATTGCCCGACTTTTACAATTTATATATAAATTACTTTTGTTGAATTTAGTTGTTGTATTGTGTTATCCTCCGGTCGTTTCATTTTGTCACGTGGACTTTAAATGTAATTCGCCGCTTTAGAACTCGGAAGTTGTATTTCTTTTGAAAAGATTTAATTGTGAGCGGTAAAAAGAGAAGTCTAAAAGGAATTCGTCCGAGCCAAGATGTAAAATCGGAAACTAACTTGGTCTGGATTCAAAGTGATAAAGATGTGAGGCTAGTTTATGGCCGCGCCATTATCAAAGTAGCGCGTTTCTTTATGTGTTTGATTAATTGGTAAAGAAAGCCTGGAATGGAAGATTATCGGTCGGTGCTAAATTACCAACAGGTCTTAGAGATGGAGTCGAAATGAGTGTCGCATTGCGTTTAACGTCAAATAGTAATTATTGGATTGGTTCGTTGATGCGGCTGACCGAGGGCGTCCAAGTGCGACCGATACTTACTGACACTGTCACCAGAAGAGTGTGACCGAAGACCGACTTATCCCTTACGATAATCGCTAATCGATAAGAAACGATCGAAAGTAGAGGTCGTCTTTAGTGAATTACTGATTTCCTTCCATCGATTCCCAGAAGGTCGGTGATAGTGTCTAAACGTTAACTTAAAGTTATTGTTTGGGGAATTCTATTTGTCACTAGCCATTACTTTTTCCCTTTCTGTAATTTTTATACTCTTTTTCTCACTTATCTCGGTTGGCCATCAAATACGATTGGTTTAATAGATCCTTCGTCAAATACCAACCTAGTCGATTCCAAAGATTGAACATCTCGACTTTTTTTTTAGCTCAGTCTATAGAATTGAGTCATCGGCTGCTGATAATGCTATAAAGCATTATCAGCAGAACGGAAAACAAGTTATCTCCATTTTATCTTTCCAACCATCGTATTTGTCCAGATAGTTTACATTTGACTGAAACCATTTCTTGAAAAAGTAAAATTACGTTTAAAACTGTTAATTTCCGCATTTGCATAAATTTGGACGAATTGCATGATGACGTATGTTCATTGAAGTTCTCGATAAATAAATGCGCTGACTTTCGGCTTCCCCATCTCTTCGACGATTTTTCCACTATATATTGAAACCTATGGAATTTACAGATTCTTTTAAATCCGACAAGAACTAATCGCAGTTAAATCGTGATTATTAAATTATAACAATGGCAGGAAGAAGTCAGGTCGAATACATCGATTAAAGTTTTAGAACCTGATGACAAGATGACAGAACTTTGGCTGAAGAATCTCATCTTATAACAGGTTTTACGGCAGAAATTCGAATATTAGGCTATGATTATATTTTTTGATCGATTTGTAAACCATATTTTAACTATAATTTTAATAGTTTTCGTTACCAGGAATCAAAAAATAAAAAATCATTAAAAATTTATTCTATCGAAAAATAATATCGCTATTTCGCAATAGCATTAAAGCCAGAGAAAATTTAAAATTGTTTAGTCATGTCGACAATACAACACGCTAGTTTCCAATCGTATGATTTCCTATTTTAAGAGTTCCGTTATTTTATTATTAAAAAACAAAGTCTGTGGGAAAATAAAAATAATTGGTGACCATCTATCTTATCTCTTTCTTATTTGATACAGAATGAACGTTGGGCAATTAAAAAATGAAATGAACTCGAAAAGCGTGCCATTTAATAATAAAAATTATGAGTATAATATCAAATTATCGATTATGTGATTGGCATATTATACGAGTATAGCCCGCCATCCCGTAAGATTTTGTGCTTTTGGAGAATTCCACCAATGTTTTTAAATAGTTGTTTTAAAAAATCTTGCTTTAAATACCGAGATAAACATCACGATGTATAGAGTGGATCGGGGGAAGATGCTTATTTTTCTCTAATTCTTTAATATTTAAACAGGAGGCGATAAAATAATGGTTTATTATAACCTCTTATAAGCCCGCCAAAAATATAGAAGGTGGCTATTATCAGATTATCAATTACTCGTATGAGAAATCGAAAAGTTTCCAGCGAGTGTTGAAATTTTCATCAAAAATTATAGTGTCCACTTTTTGTGTTATTATTAATCGTAAGAATATTATCAAATTAAAAATTAATATATGTAGTGTGTAGTAGATACTTTAAAGAATGGCCATATCCACGAACCAGCTAGGAAGTTATCAGTTTTATTTAATAGTAAGAAACGGTATCAGATTTAACGGACGGGGGCAAACAGAAATTTGCCGACCGAGTCTGAGCTCATGTAAGTCTATGGCTGATATTCAAAATGTTCCACGTATCCAATCTGAAACATTGAAATGCAAGTATAGTTAGATTTGTTTATAACGAGCAAATATTAATCCAAAATATTATCAGAGCAAACATTTTTTTAGTTTACTTCTGTTTACATATAAAAATTTAATGCTTTTAACGAATTTATACATCTTTATCATATCCTTATTTAAATATTAAATTTTATAAATTATCCATATTATTATTGTATTTAATGAAAAATATTTTGCCTTTTTTAAATTTTTCTCTCAAGATTTAAAAAAAGAAATTAAGAAAAGTTTGCGTAATTTTCCCGTGTTGATTGTTATTAAATTATATAGCTGCTAGCAGTTTTCCTATTTTAAATCTCTGTTTAAACTTTATTCAAACAGTGAATTAAAATCCAAATGCAAGCTTTGTTGCAAAGAACGAAAAGGAAATGACGGATCTCCCGAAGCGTAAATCAGTGCTCCGACTCAGCGATTCGATTGTATTTTTTCTAGAAATGAAATATTCTCTATAGACTTACTAAAAACTAATATAAATTATAAACCAATATTATTTAGTTTACTTCTGCTGTCTAGTCAAAAGGAAAATAAAAATAACAAATATGCATTACACAAACAATAGAAATTTTACGTGCATATAAACTGCATGTTATAAACGTGTCCAGGAAAATGTAGTATGATATTTTTGTAATATAATTTTTTAAATTTAAAACAGAAATAATAAAATTTTTGTAAATGTCAGTCTCAGTTTAAAACTGTACCATACGTAGAAAAATGAAAAGATTCAACAGAAAATGCACCATAAATGCAGAGAGCGTTTAAAACATGTTCCGTCCGTAAAGAAAATGGCGGACTTCTGGTAATAAACATTTTTATATAAATTAATTTTTATTTTGCAATCCAAATATAAAACAATATCTATTTTTTATTAATGTTTTTTTATATATTTAAGCTATATAAGCAAGCCAATATGAAATTTCAATAAGATATTTTTATAAATTATTGTATTGAAATTTCGCGTAATCTTCTCGTTTTGTGTTGCAAGGTTTCAAAAATAGATAAAAAGGAGAATTAGGGGATGTAAATACGGTATTAATACCCGAAAAAGCATGTGCAAAATAAGTGATAAGCATACGTAGTTATTAGGTTCATTGATATAACGAATAACGATTATAACGTGTGATATCTGTCCCGTGGTGCTCGTTATAATCGAGTTTTACTATACATTTTAAAGTTTCAAATTGTTACCAAAATTTAGATTTGTTTTTCTTCTTTATCTTCAAAATTTCTCTCTATGATCTCCATCCCCAGAATCAGTTTGCTGATGCATGCTTCAAGCCTTATGTCTTTTGTCCTACTAATGCTGATAAAAGCTATTAAATACAGTAGAAGATCCTTTTTTCCGAAATGGACGGGCCAGATCCGTTTCGGACAAACGATATTTTAGGATAATAGATATTATAACCTTTGATTAGAAAAACGAAAAGAGATTTTTATGAATTATCATAAGAACTAAATAATGCTAACACACATATATGATTTAAAAACTCTTTTAATCAATACAGATATCATAACAAAAATCTCAAATAATGAAAATATATTAATTAGAGTGGATCGGGGGAAGATGGTAATCGGGGGAAGATGCTTATTTTTCTCTAATTCTTTAATATTTAAACAGATGGCATAAAATAATAAGCCCGTCAAAAGCCTGGCTATTATCAGGTTATCAATTACTCGCATTAGAAATCGAAAAGTTTCCAGCGTGTGTTGAAATTTTCATCAAAAATTATACAGTCACTTTTTGAAGTATTATTATTAATCGTAATAATATCATCAAAGTAAAAATTAATATATGTAGTGTGTAGTAGATACTTTAAAGAATGCTTTGCTTTAGATATCGTTCTAATTTAGCCATTTTAAATCACGTGATTAAAGGTTAAATCTCACTCCGATCAACGGGAAAGATGGCAATATTTGCTTCGGGGTTAGATGCCGAATTTAAATTTTTTATTTATGATTTATTTTCATAAATTAAATGATAAAAACATATATTAGGACCCAACTGGAGGTCTTTGGTTCGAAGGAAGTTTAAAACTCGCAGCATAACATAAACAGAGGAGGCATGATATAATAATGCTCTATATTAATTTTTGACTTTCTAGATAGGGAGCCACACTAAAGTCATCAAAGAGTCGAATGTGGCTCAAAAACCGCAACTTAACC
>AYEL01079065.1:0-67713 GCA_000484575.1 Olivierus martensii
ATATATATATAATTTTCATTAAATAAATATATTAACATTATTACTAATTCTGTTCTCTAGGTAACAATTATATCTAAGTTATAATCAATTATTAATGTTGTCCATCTCTCAAATTTAAATTATATTTTTTATATCTATGTATTTTCCAATTTTTTTATTGAAGAGGGTCACCAAAATGCTTCTTTGTAACAGTGAAAATATTGTATAATAAAATGAATATATTCTGATAAATATGTTTCATCTTCAAGTTCTAGTTGTATACAGCAAATCATTTCTATTATCAAGTTTGTTTTTTGCCTTGCCTGTTAACAAAATATCTTAGCATTTAAACAAGATGAAATCTAATGTTATTATTAAAGACTCGAAAGCACTAACAAGCAGTCCTAAAAACTTTTAAAACACTTTTATTAAGAGTAATGTTTTCGGCAATTAAATGCCATCTTCAACTCATACAATATATTTAAACTTTTAAAAAAGAACAGCTAATTGTGGTTATGTGTGAATGTTCTAAACCTCAGGGCAGCTTTACCAGCACCCGTATCATCATTCCAGAATGGTTCAATGATAAATGGTGCCATTTAAAAGCTGCCCTGAGGTCATTTTTAAAAAGAGCAATCACACATTGCAGCACAGAACTACTACTAAAAGAAGAATTAAAAAAAATTGAAGAAATAGCAAGAAAGCATGGATATAATAATAGAATGGTAAATAAATTATATGGAGAAATCTGCGAGAGGCAAAAGAACAATATAGATCATAGCCAGGAAACTAATGATCAAAGTCAGCAAAACATCAACAGACAAGTAAATGAATCTTATATGGTAATACCAGATTTGATGAGGGCATATAAATTGGTAAGTAAAGTTATAAAAAAGCAAAATAAAAAACCAGTGTACAAAAGACCGAAAACAATCTTTAACCTGCTTAAGAATATAAAAGATAGCTATGCAGAAAATGAAAGAACAGGAGTCTATCAAGTACCGATTCAAAATTTGGATAATGGGCAAAAAGAAGTCTATATTGGTGCCACGACCAGGAATCTAGAAGATAGAATAACAGAGCACAAGAGGACGGCAAACCTGACTACAGCTCTAGCGAAAACAGCATATGAGAGCAATATAGAAGTAGACTGGGAGAGTACTAAGATAGTTAAACAAATTTTTGATGTAAAAGAGTTAAATATAGCTGAGGAATTACAAATTTATAAAGGGAGCAGGCAAGGGAGGATTATAAACGATAAACAAAAAGATAGCATTTCTAATGCCTGGAAATATGCTCTAAGGCAGTGTTTCCCAAACTTTTGACATATGTGTACCCCTTATATAATTTTCGTAACGCTGAGTACCCCTCGTCAAAAAAAAATGGATGTATTTTAATAACAATCAAAATATATTTATTTTTTCTTTTTTTGGTACATACACAAAATAATAATAAACGAAAAATAAAATTATTGTGTATTCCTAAATTAATATGTTTTTGTGTATGTGCAATAAAAATTTACGCTTCGATAAATATTTTAATTTTAAAAAATCGAGTGGCGCCTAGTCGGCATCCACGCGACTAGTTACGGTTTTGTTTTCGGAGTTCGCTATGGCTGCTTCTACAAGTCGTAAGCGTTTTCGCCAGTTATATGAAGACGAAATAGAAGATGCTAAGCACGGTGCAGTACATATCCCCACCAAATTCCGGTGAAACACGTACCCCCACCAAACTCTTCCCGTACCCCTGGGGGTACGCGTACCACACTTTGGAAAACACTGCTCTAAGGAGACTCACATATAATGACAAAGTTAGTTAACTTAATAAAAATCATGATAGATGTTAAGAAATTATTTTATAAAATACTATTATATCTTGTTTTAGCAAATTTAAATTTTTAATTTTTACTTTTGTTGCATTTCTTAATTAAGTTTATAGAAAATGTAAAAAAAGTGTTTTTTAAATTCTGACGCCTTTTCAATTTAAAAAAAAAGTATGCTCTCAGTTCTAGAATAGAACACTCACACACAACCGCAATTAGCTGTTCTTTTTTAAAAGTTTAAATATATTGTATGAGCTGAAGATAGCATTTGATTGCCAAAAACGTTACTCTTAATAAAAGTGTTTTAAAAGTTTTTAGGATTGCTTGTTAGTGCTTTAGAGTCTTTAATAATTATACGCCAAAAAAGTTTTAATACTTTTTTTTTGGCATATAATTATTCTTTAATTTTTCTTAAATTTTTCTTTTAATTATTCTTTAAACAAGAAAATTTTGAAAATTTTCTTCTTTAAAGAAAAATTTTAAAGAGAATAATCTGAGAATTTTTATTAAAATTACAGTATGAAATTAATTTGGGCATGCATTTTTAATATATTTAATTATAAGTATAAAAGAATAGCAATTTAGAGATGTTTAAAAATAAATGCACATATATATAAATAAATGTACAAAATTTATATATGTACATTTATGTTTATTTTCAAATTTTCTGGAATATATATGTTTATTTTCTAATTTCAATATATAAAATAATAAATTAATAGTTTAGGTTATATAGGAACACTGATGCACATAGGATATAAAGATTTTACATTATTATATTATATTATGTATCTTAATAAATTCATATCTATAAACCACTGAGTTCTGCTGCTTCTAATAATTCAAGAAAATCACAACAAGCACTTGAAGCAGGATAAATACATTATTTTATTATTAGATATATACAATATACACTACATATACTAATAATAATATTGTTTTCTGGAAACGTTTTCAGCCTACTATGGCCATTCTCAGCCAGTAATCTCAGGTGAACGACTAAAGTTCTAACCAGTATTGGATGCAGGCCATCCCTGCTGGGATGTTTCACAAATAAACATCCAGTTTAAAGCACTCGTGTTGACATTTAAATGGGGTTGTTTGCCAGGTGTTACTGCTTGATGTTATATAAACACTACTTTGTTAATGCATTTTACACGTTTCTAAAATCTATCCACAAGTTTCCAGTTATAAGTTATTACAATGTACTTGTGTACGATATTCTGACTTACTACATTGTAAATACTAAAAATAATTAATCTGGGAAATGTTAACACAATAAAATAAATCAAACTAAAACAATCTGAGAGATAAAAATAATAATTACAGTGAAACTCCGCTCGTGCGTTCCCGTATCGTACGACTTTCCCGCTGCTCGTGCGTTCCCGTATCATACGACTTTCCCGCTTTAAACGTCTATTTTTGAAGTCCCAACATATTCTTATACATGCAATGTAAAACTTTCCCTTTTCCTACGTTTTAATTATATAACGTTTTTATTATGACGTCATCAGAGTTCTTTTTTTTATTATGACATTATCAGAGCTTCCTTCTTCGTGTGTTTCCCCGCTCGTTCGACTTTTCGGGCCGGTCCCCGAAAAGTTTCAAATGTGCGTTTTCCCGGCTCGTTCGACTTTTCGGGCCGGTCCCTGAAAAGTCACTATACAAATATTCCCTAAGTTACATAAAACTCCGACTGTAGCAAGACCAATTGTTGAGAAATTTCAATCACCCTGCTACTAGATGGAAAAGAAACTCGTTGCGTGGTGTATGGAATGCTTAAAGGTTATGAGTACAGTCTTCGCTCTACCCATGAGTTCTTAGACACTTTCAGCACTGTAGGACCCCTCCCCCAAGAAATGATGTCTATTTTTGATTATGAGTCCCTCCACCCCATGATAAAGATAGAACCCGCCTGTCTCGAGCTATAAAGATTTTTGATTAAACATCTACCTTCCAAGTCTAACAAGGAAATAATCAGGAGCATTTGCCACCTGTTGTGTTAAGAGTCATACTTTACCTTCCGAGGAAAATTCTATATACAGAGGAGAGGAGTCCTGATCAGTAGCCCACTAGCAGGAGTTCTAGCAGAACTCATTCTAACCAAAAGGAAGAAGAGGTGCTACCAATGCTGCTACCAAAAATAAAGCTATACAGATGCTACATTGATGATGTGTTCATCTCCCACGAAAGCACGGTGGAAGACAGTTTGATTGAAGATCTCCTCACAGACCCTGCCTTAGGGATTAAATTAAAGCTTGAAAGAAAAACAATGTAGGTATAAACTTTTTGGACATTATGATTAAGATTA
Organism: Olivierus martensii; assembly: GCA_000484575.1. Lineage (NCBI taxonomy): Eukaryota > Metazoa > Arthropoda > Arachnida > Scorpiones > Buthidae > Olivierus > Olivierus martensii. The sequence continues at coordinate 4,113 of AYEL01079065.1, forward strand.
TGGGAGGGGAATACTGCACGGAAGTCTATAGGAAACAGACGTACACACCATTTTTGATCCCCAATTGGTCACAGGACCCATGGCCATATAAGCCATATAAAATTTCCTCATTAAGGTCCCTCTTAAGAAAGACCTTTGCCTAGATACCCACTGCAGCACATTTGAAGCTAAAATGAAGGAACTAGACTGGATTGTACAGGAAGCAGAACAGCATGGTTGCAACAGTGGAGTAGTCTGAAAGCTTTACATGAAAATGAGCAAGAATAGTAGGAAGCAAACTCTGAGAGAAATGCATTACAGGAGGATGGAAGTAACAAGACCAATTCTCAAGCTCCGCAGGCTAATCAAGAAGAAAACAAACTGCAACATTGCCTTTGCGAGAGGGAACACACTTTTCAATAAAATTAGGAACGACAAGGACCAACATCCCCCAAACAGGAAAACGAGGGTCTATAAAACTGAACTTTTCAACCACAATACCGCCCAAAGGAAACAATACATCAATTACACTTTGAGAAATTTGAGGACCAGGATAGGTGAACACCAACAGGACGTTAATAATGAAATGCTGTCAACTGTCTTATCGTGGAGAGCCTACCAGTGCAGAGTAGATATACTATGGGAGGAGGCACAAGTTGTTAAGCCTGTTAAGGACATCAAGCAAGGGTTCACAGCAGAAGCGATAACAATCTTCCATGAAAAATTGAAGGGAAAGGCAATCCTAAATGAAGACGACCCTAGTAGGTTGAATTGTGCGCGGAGGTGGTGTCATTTGTGTAAAGACTAAACAGAGCATGCGCAGTCTACACAGATGCCGATTTTCTGTTAAGTTTTAGACTTAACTCTTTCTCCAAACTTTTTCGGACATTTGTTATTTACCATTATATTTGTAATTATTATTTTTATCTCCTGTTTTAGTTTGATTTATTTTATTGTGTTAACATTTCCTGGATTAATTCTTTTTAGTATTTACGATGTAGTAGGTCAGAATATCGTACACAAGTACATTGTAATAACTTATAACTGGAAACTTGTGGATAGATTTTAGAAACGTGTAAAATGCATTAACAAAGTAGTGTTTATATAACATCAAGCAGTAACACCTGGCAAACAACCCCATTTAAATGTCAACACGAGCGCTTTAAACTGGATGTTTATTTGTGAAACATCCCAGCAGGGATGGCCTGCATCCAATACTGGTTAGAACTTTAGTCGTTCACCTGAAATTACCAGCTGAGGATGGCCATAAAAAGCCAAAAACATTTCCGGAAAACAATATTATTATTAGTATATGTAATGTATATTATATACTGTATATCTAATAATAAAATAGTGTATTTATCCTGCTTCAAGTGCTTAGTGTGATTTTATTTAATAAATTCATATTAATTATTTAAATTACATATAAATATTTAAAACAGAATTAAAATTAATAATATTTATTTACCTTCTAAAATATGTTGCTGTATCAGTTCTTGTCTGTCAGGCCTACGCTGTATTTTATTTTTCAAAATATCTCCCATCTATAAATAAATATGAAATGTCTAACATATAAAAATATAACAACAACACTATACAACATTCTGAATAATAATATAAATGTTTTTGCAGAATTTTAAGAATCTGAATCATAGAAAATTGATTCAATTTGGAATACAAAATGTAGTTTTCATTATGAAATTAAAATATAGTAAAAATTTTAAAATCTACCTTTAGATGTAAAATATACTGTTTTATCATGCAGTATTGCATCAATACTATATCTCTAACTAATCAAACTATTAAAACTATATGTTTATATATAAAATTTTATTTGTTTTTAACTATAAAAAACCATGCATTTGTTTGTTGTATGCAATTCCAATACACTCTGTATATATACAATTTAAATCTTATTACAATAATTTTTAAAATACATTATATATAATAATTTTACTATTGAGAGTAATTATCTATAACAATGCTAACTAATGTTACTACAATTTTAATTTAAAATTGAAGTACTCAACTATAATCTTTAATTTAAAAATAAGCATGTAAAAGTTTTTTACTTAAAGTCAAACTTACATTAGTCACAGAACTTCTATATTTTTATTTTAATTAAGAATTAAAGTATTTCTCATAAGAGAATGAATTCTTAATATTTACACAATTTAATAAATTAATAATTTTAAACTGTATTTTGGATATTAATTATATTAAACAAAATCTAAATTATCAGTTATTTTATATAGGTGGTCCTCGACTTTCATACTTAATTGATTCCTGAAATATGTACGAAAGTTAAAATGTATGAAAGTAGAGCAATTTAAAAAAAACATGGAAAAGTGTTTTTAAAATATTTATTTTACAATTATTTATTGATTATTATCTGATGTTTTCTTTATAAATTTATCAAGAGATAGTTTGCAAAGTCGCAAATTCTAACGAAGATCAATAATACTAATTACAAACTAAACCTAATGGTTCTGACGACTCTGCAATCCAGAGTTCAGCCTGAGGTCAGGTCTTCTTTTAAACTCTAACTTAAAAATAATTAACTTCAAAACAATCTAACAACAACTACGCTAACCGGAAACCGGAACTTATAATTAGAAGTACTGATTAAGTATAAGATCTAAGAACAACAAAATGATGTTAGAAACTTATACTAATAAATTAAATTTCTCAAAACAAGTTAAATAATAAAAAATATAAATTTATTAGACCCCAAAACACTTACAAAAAGTGTTAATAAATGCTGTATTGGAACTATAATAAAATAGCAATCTATTAAACATACAAAACTTGTTTAATCCAATTCAAATATCAACAAACAACTATTCACAAGAGAAACCTTAAATACTACTTAACTCTACTACCTCCACCACCGATATAAACTTCAAACAATCGTAGACCTTTACAAGAATTCCAATGTCACCTAGCCAACTTTACATTGATACAACACCTCATTGAGTTGTTGGTTGCGTCGGCTTTTATATCCGAGTGATGTGCAGTCCCATGTTGCTTCATTTACATAAATATATGTAACATGTTTAAATTTATTAGCTTACAGAGTTATCAATTTATGTCATCCTCTTTACAATTTAATTATTTATTAACAAAGCCTCAATACGAGATCATTCTTACATTCTTATATTGGATCAGTGGTAAAACTTATTTAGATTAGATGACGTCATTAGCCAGGACAGCTCTTTCGGAGGATGGTTTCTGATTCTGTAACAAGTGATTGCTAACTACTACGACGGAGAGTATGGAAGTAAGTCAACTCTTAAACCAAAATATAATATGTTAGCTAATATTGAAAATATCGAGAAATAATAAAAGAGTATAATAAAATAAAACAGGACAGGTCAGAGTTAACTTCCTCACAAGTTGAATTGTACTTTTCTTTTTCTTTTCTTGATAAAGAGTTCTGTAACACACTGTGTCTTTTTCTATTGCCTTTGGTACATGAGATATACACACTCCAAAACAGATACACTGACAACACATAATGTAACGATGTGAGGAGTGAAGAAATTTGATGGTTTTAGTAGTGAACGAACTTACCTGTTTCGTGTTGGACTATGGAGGCCGCCATGTTGGATATGGAATGAGGAGGAAGGTGTCACTATAGAACATGTGTGCTATGAAAATTATTTCAACTTATATTAATATGAGAATCTATTATGTTAATAATAAATTAATGTGAATAAATTATGTTAATAAATATTAATGTGTTTTTTTATTATTATTGTAAAATTTTGTAATAGGTTGATACGTCGTTTCTGCAATTATTGGATTACTTATGTAAATGGAATACAAGTATAAGTAAGAACAATAGTGGCCAATAGGTGTCCTTTTCTTGTGGATTACCTGCTGATGTTTGTGCCGTCTGTCCTGTGGAGTTTACGTAGTGCTGTAAGTGATTGTCCATTTTGTGTAATTTATGTGTAGGAAAAGGATTACTTTTTCTGTTGTAAGGAAATTAACTTACCAACTAATAAAATCTTTTTTTTATGAAACTAGTACAAGAATTAATGCACTGGTTAGACCATAAGGATCTAGATGTTAATTTACATTTTCGTGTGGTGGATCGTGATGATAGTTCGAGCAGTCGGGGAAGTTCGGACTTGGATGATGGGGCTGGGAGGGAACTGCCTCATTGCAACAACACATTACCTAACTCAAGATTGAATCTGTGATGCTGGAAAAGGGCATGACTAATAATGGAGAGGAGGAGAGAGTGGTTACAAGGAAGTAAACACATTTTTGGAATACATATCAATAAAAATTTAACTTTTAAATATGTATGAAATAGCAAATTGTATGAAAGTTGAGGAGTGCTTGTATTCTAATATATCATTAGAAGTATATACGTAATTTTTAACAGTTTTTATAAATTTAACTTTGAAAATTTCATTGAGCAGTTTATATACTTAATTTTATTTTTCACTCTAATATAGTTATCATTAGTGTTTATTTTTTAAATTAAACACAAAATATAATATTAAGAGTATTAAAATAAATTTAATAATATAAATAAATTAACTTTTACCTTAGCTCTTTCCAACTTTTGTCTTTGTTCATGAAAATGTGGTGATGTTTTTATTGCTAAAATTAAAAAATAAATTATATTCTGTCAAAAATTTATTTATTATTATATAAGTAATATTTTCAATATTTCACTCTTATATTTCTTATTAGCTGAAAAGTATTATGGAATATTATTTTAAAATATTTCTTTCAGACATATTATGTTTCATGTTAAATTTGTAAAATTTCTATAAAAAATAATAAAAGAAACTATATACAAAATATATTTAGCACTGCAAAAATAAACTGACTTAATTATATATTTCTTTAATAGCTTTTATTTCAAGAATTGATTTTATCCATTATATGTTAAACATATAATACACACAAAGTGAGTTACAAACATTATAGGTATGAATGTTCATATATGCAAACATCCCATTTCATTTTCAAATTTTATAAAATTTCTAAAACTGAGAATTTTGAACATTGCAATAGTAAATGGCATTATAATAAATATAATAAAAAACTACACAGTTATTTATCATGTTAAAGAAAAATTTCAAGATGATAGAACTTATACCAAAAATCTTTACCTTATAATTGAAACTTTTTATTCAAATTTTTGAAATAAGAAATTTTTATTTGATCCAATAATAGAATATATTTCACAATACAACTTGTAGAACTAATTTTTCTATTTAATTTTTTATTCTAAATTTAATCTTTTGTTAATCCTAATGTTCATGAATTTCTTCAAAATCTATGGAATATAGAGTACTGCTCATCCATAGATTTCTAAAAGATACAATGTAGTTTCCATACTTCTGATTTCAGCATAAGAATAGTTTTGAATTGCAAACTTTTTGAATTACAAAAAATTTACAAATGAATTATGTTTGTAATTCCAGTAACAGCTACATAAGCACAGATATTTTTTCCAAAAACAATTTTTGAAGAAGAGAATCGGTTTATACATAAGTACTCAAAAATTGGGGAATTTTTTGCAAGATTGTATGATTTAATGGGCTCAGTCACAATGCATTCATGTTTCACCTTTGTACAGTCGGTTGCAGAAACGGTTGGGCTTTCCTACAATATGCAAAAACGGACCGCGTAATTACTCCAGCAGTAGATCAGTGTAAGTAGAACGTGGTAGCGATCATGCAGGCAGTCACTTAGCAACAAGAGTAGGAAGGTTCATTGAATGAGTTTTAGATTTATACGACAGGACACTATTTCGTTGACTATTTTTTACTTTTTATGTTTTATAAATACATTAGGTAACGTAAAAAATATTAATGTAGCAAATTAGGGATATAAAATTACTGGCAATGACTGAATTAGCAAGCAATAATCTGCATATTCAGGTGCACTTTAATAAGCCGATTCAGACAATAAGTTGTTGAAGTCCGAAAAGTTCAGTGGAAAGTATCCAGTAGGCCCTATATCTATAAAATAAAAAATTGTGTTTTGAATGTTATAATGACTCGTTTTTATTTCTATCTCGCCAAATATAGGCTTTGCATGGATTCCCAAACTTATTTTTCCGCAGAACCCTCAATGAAATTCCAATTAGTCATAGCATCCTCGCCATAGCACCGAACTTACCGCTAACCTTAAACCCGCCACGTTCAGATTTAATGTGTAATAACCGTTAATAAGTGTTATTTTACTATTATGGCAATTTGTCTCGCCTGTGATGCCCACCTGCAATTTTGATGTTATTGTTCAGTTTTACTAAAATATGTAAAAAATAAGGTCATTTTAAAATTTGATAAGACCCCCCGGACCCCACATCATTCCGGAGTGTCTACGCCCAATGAACTCCGAGAAAGAATTACGAATGGGTTTACAGACATCAAGGAGATCAAGAAAATCAACAGACATCAAACAACATTTTCTCGTAGCCCTCCTCCTGTTCTTGATTTCAAGCCTGGGAGCCATTCCTATGCCATTCCTATTTACTATGTCCGGGATTTGTCAAAGAGTTAGACTCTCATTTTCAAAACGTTTACAAGCCTGTATCGAGTCTGACGGAGGGCATTTCGAACTTGTGATGCCCACCTGCAGTTTTGTTGTTATTGTTCAGTTTTACTAAAATATGTAAAAAATAAGGTCATTTTAAAATTTGCAATTAATAAAAAGTTAATTGAATTGTTGTTGAGGTATTTTCAAATGTTATAAAGGATGTCGATACATATTAAGAGGGGGATTAATACATTGTATGCCTTTCGGCTGAATAACCGGTTTATCTCGAAAAATATGCATTTCCGATACTATGTTCATAAGACATTTTTTATTTATTTTCATAAGTAGAACCTGACTGAAAGTTTGTCGGTGGATTTTGGAACACCCTGTATACCAATAGCGTAAAAAAAAACTGAAGACACAAACCACAAATAGCAAGAAATGTTATTCTCAGCGCACGTGGAGTCGCACCAATATGGCTGCAACGATCGTTGTATGGCTGCTAACCGATCATTGGAACAGGCTTGTCGGTGGATTTTGGAACACCCTGTATACCAATAACGTAAAAAAACTGAAGACACAAACCACAAATAGCAAGAAATGTTATTCTCAGCGCACGTGGAGTCGCACCAATATGGCTGCAACGATCGTTGTATGGCTGCTAACCGATCATTGGAACAGGAGATCCATATGATGAAACCAAAATTTCCCAACATTCAAGCAACTTTTGACCACGTTTATCACAGTAATATCCAGGGTCATTCTGAAAGTGCTGCCGAATTTTTAAGGCCCTACTCCGATCCATATGATGAAACCAAAGTTTCCCAACATTCAAGCAACTTTTGACCACATTTATCACAGTAATATCCAGGGTCATTCTGAAAGTGCTGCCGAATTTTTAAGGCCCTACTCTCATTTTGTGGGGGCTTATAGCAGCTATTGCTTTTATTTTTTTATATATAACAAAAAATGACTCAATTTCAGGTGATGAAATTACGATTCCCGGAGGTTCTTCTATTTTTATTGGAATTTATGCATTGCATCACGATCCTGAACTTTATCCGAATCCCGAAATATTCGATCCCGATCGGTTCCTTCCCGAAAACTCTCTAGGAAGACATCCTCACGCTTTTATTCCATTTTCTGCAGGACCAAGAAATTGCATTGGTGAGTACTTTGTGGATAACTAGTAGAATCAGATATTTTCAGCAATGTTTTATCTTTGCAGGACAAAGATTCGCTTTAATGGAGGAGAAAATCATAATATCCAATATATTACGTCACTTCTGGATTAAATCTCTGGATCCGCCTGATAAAATTTTGGAATGTGGAGTTATAGTGCTACATTCCGAAAACGAAATCAGAATAGAATTTACAAGAAAAATGGGATAGGATGATTATTTTTATATAAAATATTCACATAATCTACTATATTCCACTAGACTGATAATTTTTATATATAGTAATACCCAACTTACGTAAATTCGGAGATACGTAACTCCTCATCCTACACCTTCGCCCACTTGTTTGTTTCACAATTACATAGTGTATATATATGTATGTACATATTTCGTTTGCTGATTTGTTGACTAAGAGTCTTTAATTACAAGTACAGTTGGTTGCAGAAAGATCCGAACATTAGCGGAAACGGTTGGGCTTTCCTACAATATGCAAAAACGGATCGCGTAATTACTCCAGCAGTAGATCAGTGTAAGTAGAACGTGGTAGCAATCATGCAGACAGTTGTTTAGCAACAGCGATAGGAATATGCATTGAATGGGTTTTAAATTTACTTCTCTGTATAGTCTAGATAGTCACTATTTCGTTGACTATCTTTTACTTTTATGTTTTATAAATACATTAGGTAACATAATAAACGAGTAGAGTCCCTTTACTTCTCCGTAACTGTGCCGGGAATTTCCAGACTTTGTAATCCCATACTACTTCCTCTTATGCTCCCCTATGAACGATGTTCGGATCTTTCTGCAACCTACTGTACCAGCTGCATTATTTGCCATATTTATTCCTAACAAAAATAATTATCTTACTGATTCTTTTGATTTTTTTTTGTTAAAAATATGTAGATATGTATGACTGTACACAAATTAATACAGGTAGTTGTCAACTTATGAATGTCTGGACTTACGACTATTTGTACTTCTGACAGTGATGTAATCAGTAAATTCTGTGATTAATCAATGCACTTCCATGGATTCAAGTCCCTGATCCAATGATTTGATATATGGGAACATTCTTTTTTGTGTCTGGCTCTTGTAGTTTTCTTTTTGTGATTATTAAGATAATGTATAGTGTCCTAGTAAATATTAGTAATGAGAGTCTATAAATTTTGAGTATTTCTGACTTCTGATGACCTTGACAGATAGTCCTTGACCTTGAACCCCATCATAAGTCAAGGACTACCTGCATTTTTATAGTTATTTAAATATTGGATACTGCACAAATATGAATGAAAATAGATAAAGCAGTCACATTACATTCTCTTTGCACATCCTATAGTAGTGACTAGATTCACCATATTTATTTCTAAAAATACCTATTTCTTCTTGATTATATTATTAAAAATGTGCAGAAGTATGTGAATGTTCATATTTAAATAAATTTAAAAATATTAATTTATCAGGCATTTTAAAAATAAGATTGAAAATGTGTAGATTGATCTTTTTTAATAAGTAAACATGGCTGCTGCTAATGTGTGTATCATCAGTATATTAAATGGAAATATAGCAATCTCCAATGTTACTTCCAATAATTTGTGCATTTTCAGATATCATTTCTAATTATTTTGCAGCTAATTTCATCATCAGATTTGTGCTTACAATGATTGCATGTGTGCTGGTTGGCTTTCCAGTCTTATCAGTTTAACATTTCTTTGATATTTTCTACTGAACAAATACTTTAATAAAATTATATTTGTAAAAAAATATAATTGGATTTGATGAAACAAGATTCTGTCCTGCTCTTCATCCAGTTTTTTCTTCATGTTTATTTCAATGCTGTAAATTTGGCATTTTGTCTAAGTGGCCTTATTTATTCCAATAATGAACTGGATTCAGAAAATTTTTTAAATTATAAAAGAAATTATCAATTTATTTCAATGAATATCATACTGTTCTAAAAGGAAAAAATTCAAAGTTGAGGGATTTGCTTATATGTGAATATTTCATATTTTTATTATTTTCAAACTCTGATGTAGGAAAACAGGCTTAAATATGGATTTGCTTATAAAAGAGTATGCACAATATATACAAATTATGTTAATATATTTAATCAAGTGTTAAATTTTTGTTCATATATTATGTTCAGTTGTATTATTAAGAAAATACTGTATATACTCATGTATAAGCCGAGGTTTCTTTTCAAAAAATAATTTCTGAAGTGTGGGTCGGCTTATACACTGATCAAAAAAATCAACTTTTTTTGGCTGGAGAAATTGAAATAATAAGCAAAACCATAACTTATTAAACATCTCCTGAAGACCAGGAAGGAAATTTTGCAATAATTCATTTAATATGATACCAGATAAAATTTTATCTTACCCTGATGCGATTGAACGTGTTGCTCTGCCAACTCCAACCTGTATCTATACTCTGTCCACTCTAACTTGGCAGTAAGTGTAAACAAACACAGGTGGCTAAAGTAATCGGGATTGGTTGGTGTCCTATTTGCACTAATGATATTCCGCAATATAGTTCTATTGTAATAACAGTGTTTTATTATTAAATTTTGAATACTTTGCAGGTGTAGTAAGTTCAGATCAATAGCATCGAAAAAATTGTAATAATATAATATTTTTTCTCAAAGATAGGATATATTTCAAATTTGATGACGGTAATTACGGAAGTTGAATGAGATTCTGTTTTGTGAAGCGTATTTCTCACAAGCCAATCATAGGTATCAGTCGCGGATGAATATGATAACTTTTGTTTACACTTACTGCCAAGTTATAGTGGACAGAGTATATATACCATAATCAGATAGGCAATGCCATGCTTCCCGATATGACGTGATGCGAAAACTCGACAATCAATCAAGAATCTTACCTAGGATTCACATTTGAGTGAAAATATATAATTTCTGTGTCGCGGTGCATCAGGCAGCACAGTGTTGCTTATCTGATGCACTTATACAAATGCAGATTGGAGTCGGCAGCACAACATGCTCGATTGCTTTGGGTAAAATAAAATTTTACTTTTTAAATTGATATATTGGTGTCTATATTATAATAATTTATTTTATATGTATATATTTAAAGTTTCAATAAAATATTTATTTTGGCAAATGGCTTAATATATTGGCAACTAAAAATCAAAAATCATGTAATTTATTGTTTTCAAATTTTTATCGAATTTTAAGTGCTAAAGTCTGGGGATAGGCTTATACATGGGGTTACGCATTTTTACCGATTTTCAAACTCTGAAGTCAGGGAGTCGGCTTATATTTGAGTATATATGGTAACTGATGCACATTTATCAAAATTTACACAAATATTAATAATAAAATGCTTTTAGAATTAAAATGTTTTGTTTCAAAATGTCTTTGAGCACTTCTATGTATCTTCACTTCCTGTAAGTTTGATCCATACATTGCCAGATACAATTTTGTGAATAGCCAAAATTAACTAATTTTGTTTTAATTACTATTTCGATTATGCAGACTGATCTTTTTTAACTAGAAGCATAGCATCTGTGTTAATCTTCTCAAAAATTTCAAGATGACTTGACACTTTGGAAATTCATAACTGAATTGCAGGAAAAATGCTAAACAGATTATAACTATTGTAAAATACTATATTATAGTGGGCATTATTGCAACTATTTTATGTTTTTGAAATGTTTTAATAGTAATAGATAAAATGACAGTGACTTTTTAGAATCAAAGAACTGATTAAAAATTTTACATTGAAATTAATGAGAAATGAATTTTCATTTTACAAATGTTCATCTAATGAACTGTTTTCAAGGACCACATTATTTTTGTAATATTTGTAATACTTTATTCTTGTATACTCTATTATAAAAATTAAAATATTAAAGAAATTAAATCAATTTCTAAACTTTATTTGAAATATTTTTATTTTTAAGAAAATCTTTAAAATATGAAAACTCACATGGCATAATTCCCTGTTCCACTAATTGATTAATAGGTCTCCTCAACATCAGTTTTACTTTTAGAGCTGAAATATTAATATAATTTTATTATTATCTAATTAAAAAAAATCTTACTTATTAAAACATTTTATAAATAATAAATGAAAGAAAACATGGTAAAATTTAAGCCATTACTGTTTATGCTGCATAGATAGTATATCTACAAGGCAAGAGATACAATAGAATTCTTATAATTAGTGTCATATTCAGAGAGGGGCGAGCGGGCAGTCTACCCCAGGCACTAAGCTGAATGAGGGCCAAGAGCATGGAATATCATTACTATTCACCAGATATTTGTATGAAAATATTTGTATAATTTTCAGTTCTTAAAAATTATTTAAGAAAATGTGTTTAAAATAAAATGTGTGTTGAAAGTTAAAACAAATGTTTTATTTTGGAGGGAGAGAGGGAGGTCAAAAAAAATATCGCCCTGGGTACCAAAGATTCTGGGTAAGCCACTCACTACTTATATTATAATACATATTGTATTTTCTCAAGAAAAGTAGAACAAGTCATAAAAAGTGCAATTTTATAGAAATATAAAAACAGATTATACAGATATTTAATGTTTCATATCAGCAAAGAAATATTAAGTTCAAATTATCAACATACATATTATTCAGAAAAACTGATATATTCAAAGTACAATAATACCCCGACTTACACAAACTCAGAGTTATATGGTTCTTGATTTTTTTGTTTGGCAATACTGCTGTACATTATCTTGCTATAATATGCAATGCACACATTTCACGCAAACTCTATGTACAGTACGTTCCATAAAGTTTATCACATAAGCGGAAGATGTAAGCTTTTATAATTAATTGTTTTGTTGGTAATGAAGAATCAGTTAAGAATCTAATACATATATACCTGAAATTAGATTTTTGGAATCTGTAAGTACGACACTTACGTTATGCTTCTAGTCGCACCTATTACGTACAGTACCTCCGGAGTATTACTGTACTTATAAGAATTATTTATAAGTATTTCATGATAAAATCAGTGTAATGAGAATAAATTGTTAAAAGATATCACTGAAAATTTTGTTAACAAATTAATTACGCAAAGATATAATGCGATTTTTTTCCTCCGGACGGATATAAATTTAAAAATAAAGTTACCAGGAGAAAGAAAAACAAGATATAAATTCTCTTTTTGTTTACATATTTATGAGTATCTTTACCATATTACGCAAATATTTTTGATATTTTTACTTTATTGTTTCCATATTTTTATATTGATACAATATCATTGTGTTACGGTATTCAAAAATATTATTTTGCATCCTTTTCTTAATAGTAATAAAGATGGTGTAAATATACAAGAAAATGGATATTTTGAATATATTCTCAGCAGAAAATATTTCAGAGCTCAGGTTTTAATAACTAAAATATAAAATAACCCAACAGACTCGATTAAAGTATTAAAATGTGCAAAAACATGGTTAAAATGTTTAAATCAATATTTTAAAATCAAACTGGAAAAATGATTTGAAAATAAAGAAGGTTTGCTTTATCACTTGGACGATAACATTATTAATGAAAACAATCAGTTGCAATCTTCTGAATTTTCACTGTTATTTTTAATGTTATAAATTTTTGTTATATTTACAGATAAAAATGCAATTCGCAAAAAAAAAATTTGCATTTTTTAACGTAACTTTTTCATTAACAGCATATCTTCAATAGTTGAATTATCGCTCCACAATATGGTGCCTGGGACAGATATCTTTAACTTACATCCTTCGCTACGTCATTCAGTTCAAATATTTTAACCTATGTTAAGAATATTTATATACAAACTCAAATTACGTAGATCCAGGATTGGATACAATCAGGAATATTTATTATACTTTAAGATTAGATATTATTTAATTTAAAAAACGCATTTGATATCAAAGTTCGTTACCTATGTTAAGAATATTTATATACAAAAATTCAAATTACGTAGATCCAGGATTGGATACAATCAGGAATATTAATTATACTTTAAGATTAGATATTATTTAATTTAAAAAACGCATTTGATATCAAAGTTCGTTCATTCTTATCGTTCTGATAAGTTATATCCGGCTGAAATGCTGTTTGCAATATGTATAGTGCTCGTCCCTCTTCTCTTTTTAATACTAAGAATATATTGGAGTCAAAAACAAAATTTAAACAGACTTAAAGAATGTAATTTACCCGTTCTTCAGTTACCACCTATTTGGTATGAATTTATTAAATCATCTTCACCACGTCGTCCAGACTTCGTTGAAGGAAGTTGTAAGTAATTGTATTATTGTATTAGCAAATTTTTTTTTATCTTAAAAATATTTCTATTGATAACAAAATCAGGAATTATTAATGTCTACTCTTAATTTATACTGTTAGAAATTAAAGCCGTCCAGACTTCGAAGAAGGAAGTTGTAAGTAATGTTCATAATTAAATTTTCTCTTAATTTACAAATTTATTTTTACAGATATTGTAGCGCTTAGACGCTACGATACCTCTAATCCGAAATCCGAAAAACCGGAATGAAAAATTACTGCATTAAAATCAGAAACTAGATTTTAATAGATTATCTTTTAAAATTAATCCAGTAAATCAAGATGGCGAATGTATCAAATTTTCGGATTACAGATTCTTTATTGTATTAGCAAATTTTTTTTTATCTTAAAAATATTTCTAATGATAACAAAATCAGGAATTATTAATGTCTACTCTTAATTTATACTGTTAGAAATTTAAAAAAAAAAAAAAACAAAAATTGATAGGAATCATTCAATGTAATCATAAAATTGAAGTGCTTCAAGAATTTGCAAGAGTTTGCATGAATAAAACAAAACTGTTCATAAGAATGCCTTATTTTTTTAAAGCTTTTTCAGTCACAGAACTTACGATGATAACGACGATTTTATATAAAAATTTTAATAAAAAAAGAAAAATATATTAATTAAAATTCTATTAAATCTTATAAATTTAAATCTAGGGATATTTCAGTTCTTTTTTTCTCTATGCCACTTGTACAAAAAAGAAAGGATTTATGCAAATACTGTTGTTGGAAAAATTGATGTGAATCTATTTAAACCTGAACATATCGAAGTAAGTAGACATTTGTGTTCTGATATTATCATAAATATAGAATAGTAAGTAAAGAAATCATCATAATCTTGAAAACTGAAACTTATACTTGTGTGTTTTCAGGTCATATTGAATAGTAATACAGTGCTCGACAAAGGTTGGGTGTATAGAAGTTTTAAGCCATGGCTAGGTAATGGATTAGTAATGAGGTAAGTAATCATGATTTTCATTATTTTTTAGCTGAATTTCATATAAAATATGTATAATTATACATAATTATCAAGTTTCACATATAAATTATACATAATTATCAGGCTTCTAATTATGGCTTAAGTTCTCATGTAATATTGATACTTTTTTTGGATTTTTCTCGATTTCTATTAATAATACTAAATGCTGACATAAATAAAAGCAAACAGATAATAAAAATTATAACAAAATTAATGGTAAAATAGGTGTAAGGCTCGAATCATGGAATCATATTTAGTTAACAAATAAACGTATCACTTGCTCAATTTTTGGTGAAGTTACGATTACTATCGTTTAACTTTCTAAACAGATCAGGAAAAACATGGAAGCCGAGAAGAAAAATCTTAACTCCGTCGTTTCACTTCAAAATACTAGAAAATTTCCAAAGTTCTATAAATAAACATTCCTTTGTACTGATCGAGAAAATAAATAAGAAGTTGCATTTACCATGGATCGATATAGATTCAATGCTATCCCTGTGCACTTTAGATATCATTGCTGGTAATAATTTTACAGTTATTGATATCGAAAATTGTTATTGCATTATATATAAATATATGTATTATCATAGAAACTGCTATGGGAGTGGAAATAAATGCGCAGGATAACGAAGAATCCGAATATGTTAAAGCCATTAAAAGGTGTATATTTTTAAAAATTTACTAACAATTTATTAAAATTTAATGAATATAACAAATAATTATTATATTTCTAGAACTGAAGAATTAATTAACACTAGAAACTTGAAACCGTGGTTGTGGCCCGATGTGATTTTCTATTTAACTTCAATTGGAAGAGAATTCAAGAAAGTTGTGGGGATTTTGCACAGTTTTACTAGAAAGGTAATAAATCTGAATTTTTTCTAATTTTTAATAATATTTTAAAACTTATTATGCTCCTCGTGACAGGTAATATCAGAGAAGGAGAAAGAAGCTGAGAAAAACATAAATAGCGAATATTTAGATGATACAGAAAATATTTATATGCAAAGCAAGAAGAGAAGAGCTTTCCTTGATCTACTACTCCATAATTACAAAAACGAAAAAAATATTACTTTAGAAGAGATGAGAGAAGAAGTAGATACTTTCATGTTTGCGGTAAATATCACCATCATCAATAATGATCTTAGACATAGATATAAATATTTTTAAAGTAAATTTATCTCTAGAAGATTGCTGTTTGCATCTAAAAGTAATAATTCAGAAATCATCATGAAATTATTTCGAAGAAATGGTTATATTAAATAAAATTAACGAATTCAACTTAGAGCACAATCAGCATTATTTATTATGAGATATGTATTTGCGTGCATATACTTATCAAAAAATGCAATTGCTAGTTAACGAGATAATCGTTATTGATACAATATCCAAGATAATAGTGGTTTCCTATAGAAAAAATACTCAATATGGGTCCTCCACTGCATGGTTAGTTTTAACTGAACTACTGTTAAACTCTATAAACGTCCATACACATAATTAAATAATATTTATAATTTTGAGATTAGAAATGATGCAAAATAGGAAAATCCTATTGCTGTTGCATGCAATATGTCCATTGCTATAGGTAAAAGTTTTCGTCTGTGCAATTTTTCGCCATTTCCCTTTGTGTAGTTACTAATCGGCGGTTCATTTCAATTCCCACCAAGAGTCCCCTTTGGTGGGGACAGCGGTCATGTGGAGAAGGAGATTCAACACACAGGGTACGGACCACTTCTGAAAAATCTGGAGGTGTGGGGACCCAAGAATTACACCCGATTCAAGAGAGTGGAGTACAGCACTCTTATACCGCTGCCATCCGACATACAACATAAAAATTTAAATATGAATAATTTAATCTATTTAAATACTATTTAGGGTCACGATACTACTAGTGTTGGAATCGGTTGGGCTCTCTACAGTATTGGTCTTTATCCTAATATACAACAGAAAGTGTACGAAGAGTTGTATAGTATATTTGGAGACGATAAAGAAAGACCTGTTACTACGGAAGATATCAGGGAAATGAAATATTTGGATTGTGTACTAAAAGTAAAAAATATTTTTTTTTTTTGAAAATTTAATATATCTGACTAGAATTAGCAATGATTTTAATATATTTATTTTCAGGAATCGTTTAGAATCTTTCCTTCGGTGCCTGCTATTGTCAGACAAACTGATGAAGATGTGAAGTTGGGTAAAGTTTCATTAATTTGTCTTTCATTTTTATTAGTTATTTTATTCGTGCTTATAATCTTCTTCTTCTTTCCCAAGCTTTGATTGTCCCATTCAAATGGGGTCGGCATTTTTATTCTAAGTTTCCATGTATTTCTGTCCAAGGCGTCCTCTTCCCTCAATCCCTTCTCTCTCAAGTCCTCCCTCACCCTCTCTGTCCATCTAATTCTGGGTCTACCTC
Organism: Olivierus martensii; assembly: GCA_000484575.1. NCBI lineage: Eukaryota > Metazoa > Arthropoda > Arachnida > Scorpiones > Buthidae > Olivierus > Olivierus martensii. Next base: position 21,479 of record AYEL01079065.1, read on the forward strand.
TCCTTTTCTTCCCACCAAATGGACCTTCATTTCCTCGACCTTCCTACCCACATATTCCTCATTCCTTCTTCTTATATGCCCGAAGCAGCTTAATCTTCCTTCCTAGATCCTCCTACCAATCGGGCCTACTTTAACTGTACCTCTGATGTAATCATTCCTTATTTTATCCATTCTTGTTACACCACACATGAATCTGAACATCCTAATTTCAGCTACATCGAATTTCCTTTCTTGTGACTTAGTAACTGCCCAAGTCTCTGATCCATACGTCAGGGTTGGTCTTACTACCATTTTGGACAGTTTACCCTTCATCTTGCAACTAACTTTCTTATCACATAACACTCCACTTAGCCTCCTCCAGTTAACCCATTCACACTGTATCCTATGCTTACCTCTTCCAGTCTTCCATCCTCAACTATATTTTATCCTACATATTTAAATTTCCTATATTTCTGTTCCTAATGTTATACTTTCTTGTTCTTCTCCGATTTATTCATGCTGATAATATTAACATAAATTTATTATTAAATTATTTTTAGATGATAAAATTACCATTCCGAAAACTTCCTCGATTACGATTGAAATATATTCCCTACACCACGATCCTGAATGCTTTCCAAATCCAGAAATTTTTGATCCCGACAGATTTTTGCCTGAGAACTCCATTAATCGACATCCATTTTCTTTTATTCCGTTTTCTTCCACCACGATCCTGAATGCTTTCCAAATCCAGAAATTTTTGATCCTGACAGATTTTTGCCTGAGAACTCCATTAATCGACATCCATTTTCTTTTATTCCGTTTTCTGCTGGGCCGAGAAATTGCATCGGTAATTAAATTACAAAATTATCTGCTCTCATATTCTTATTTTCAATTTTCTGACTATTATTATATGCACAGGACAAAAATTTGCCATGATGGAAGAGAAAATTGTCATTGCAAACATATTACGCCATTTCCGTGTCCGTTCCCTGGATCCACGAGATAAAATAATATTATGTACAACAATTGTACTTCGAAACAATTACTATTCTATGATCAATGAAAGTTAACATTGTTTTGTTATACATTTTCAAATCCCTTAAAAAACTATGTCGTCCAAACGAAGTAAATCTGATTCTCAGCACCTAGTAATAAAAGGATTACGATATCTTTGGAATGTAAACTTAACATTATCAAGGATTTTGATAACAGAATGAAAATTTATGAATTGGCAAAAAAGTTTGAGCTACCGGAATCCACAGTAAGAACAATCATAAAAGATAATGAAAAAATTTCGATACTGGTGAAAAATACTTAATCCTTGAAAACAAGCATTATTCGTAAACGTCATGGTATTATTGTAGAGATGGAAAAAATGCTGAAATTATGGTGTGATAATTAAGTAAAAGTGAATAATATTTTTCGTAACTTATTTTTTTTTTTAAATATTTTGTATTAATATGCATAAAGAACTGCAATTTTATTAAATATTTTTCTTCTAAACTAGTGTTGTTCGTCTTCGGTCCCAATTAAACCAAATTTATATATATTTATATGCAAAGCTGCACCCCAACTTACACAATTTTTGTCAGTCCCACCTATCACGTAACTTTGGGGTATTATTGTAGTTATTATTTTTATTTTGCATTATTGTTACATCATGCAATTTTGATTTGTGTCATTTTTCTTGAGAAGGTATGATGTATGATATGTACAATTTACCTCATATTATGTTAGCCATCATAACATATGAAAATTTTATCATCAAGAATTTAACTTTTGATGATAATATTATCAATAGTATAACTAGTTAGATCTCATTACAGCAAGACTGTATGATTTGCCAGCTCAGTTGTGCCACTTTCCTTTGTGTCTTTATGCCAGCTGCATGATCCACCACATTTAATGCTAACAAAGTTATTATCAACTTTTTTTTTATTTTCTTTTTTGTTAAAAATATGTGTATGTGAATATGTATGAGTGTATATAACAGGGGTAGCAAAACTTCATGTTACTACGAGCCACATAGGAGAATCTCAAATACTCAAGAGCCGCATTTTCTTTCTGGATCAATGAGAACAGCATCAGTTTTTCAGATAATATTAATAATGATTTCAAAAATTGCTTATTTCAGATGCATTTATTTCGTATAGATGCATACTACTTTTTACAGCAGATAAAAAAATAATATATCTGTAATTTGTTTAATTTAAATAAGTATTGCTTCATATTTTTACTATTTGCTTTCATAGTATGGAACCACATTGAAGGACCAAAGAGCCGCACATGGCTCAAAAGCCACAGCTTGGCTACCTGTGCTATATAACTTAATATTTTTGTAGATATTTAAGTCTTGGATATTGCACAAATACAATCAAAAATATATAAAACAGTTTTGTATTGTGTCCTCTTTTATGCTAGTAGTCAGGTTAATAGTGCATCCTATGGTAGCAGCTAAATCTGCAGATCTGCCTTATTTATTTCTAAAAACATATATTTTTCTCAATTATATTATTAAAAATATACAGATGTATGCAAATGTTCATATTTAAATAAAGTCAAAAATACTAATTTACTGGAGCACTTCACAAATAAGATCAGGAATATGTAAATCATTCTTCTTTTTAGAAAATAAACATTGTACCCACTGTTATATGATATCATTAGTTAATATTGATTGATTAGTTAATGGAAATATAGTGATTCACAATATTTCTGATCAACAATTTGTATGTTTTCTGATTATTCAGCAAATACAAGATGATTATTTTGCACTGATTTCAGACATCAGATTTGTAATTCCAACAATTATGTGTGTGCTGGTCAGCTATATATTCCCATCAGTTGCTGCAAAATTTCTGTTGTATGTTTTGATTCCAATTTTTTATCATTTAAACCAGTATTTCTCAAAGTGGGTAATATCACCCCTTGCCAGGCAACTGGGTCATTAGAGGGGGCATCAAGTAGCAAATGGGACATTGAGAGTCATGTATGTGTACATGGCTGGGATGATTCAGTTGTTGTGTTTGCTTGTGTTGCATTGCATATTATATCTTAGCTACATAACATTAGTTACTGAAATCATTTGAATATCGTGAAACATGGGGATTTATGACTGCAACTTACAAATATCAAACCTGATGGCAACCACTTAATATCACAGCATCCACCGCATCCTTTTCATTGATTATGTTCATTCCAAATTAAATTAAAATTTTTAATGACAAAAACATTTTTTTAATTGTTTTTCTATTAATGTTAATATTTGATGAATTAATAATTATCCATCTTTATAAAAATATGCAATAAAAATTGAATATTAATCAATAATACTGATTTTTTTTAGTTTTTTACATTTCCTCTTCATATTTGCAGAATATTAAGGTGTGGGCATTAGTAAATTTTGTATTCATTATGGGGGTGTTCATAGAAATAAGTTTGAGAAACACTGGCTTAAACTATTAACATTGCTAAATATTTTTGTTGAGATTCGGGAATGATGGAAACTTTTAATATTTCTTTGATATTTTCTGTCAAGGGAACACTTCAATATACTCATACTGTAGAGAAGAATGATTGGATGCAACACATGAGTACATCCTACTCTCATCCAACTTTCACTTTGCATCACGCATCATGATGTTTCGATGTTGTAAGTGTGACATTACTTATTCTAATAATGAACTGGATTTTGAAAATAAAAAATTATCAATTTATTTCAGTGAATGTTATATTGTTCTAGCATTTAAAAATTGTGGATTGGCTATGTTTGAGTTTCACTAATTTTCAAACTCTGAAGTAGGGGATCAGCATAACACAGCATCTTATATATGAGGGGAGGTCAAAATGTTCTTACCCTTACCATATTGTGTGTGCGCTATAATATCACAACATCAACCGCATCCTTCTCCAACAACTGTTCCATAGGTGTGAGAAGGTATGTGTAGTAGTAAGACAAGATTGTTTACAATTACAGATTGTAAACAATGAGAGGTTACTGCCTTACTACTACACATACCTTTTTTGTTTTGACAGGTCTTGTTTAACCAGAGTTAAAAGTGTGATAATAGAAGATGTCATGTTGGATAAAATTGAATATCGAGCTATGATACAGTTCATTCATTTTCGAGGGAAAACTGAAGAGATGTCAGCTGTGTATGGCAAGGAATGTCCTTCATATGAAACTGTGAAATAATGGAAACAAGAATTCAAAAGTGGTCGGTTGTAAGATGAAACACAATTTGGCTTTGGATGAAACATAGATAGATGGCAGTAATAATTAGTTACTGCCATCTCTGTTTATCCAAAGACAAATTGTCTGTGTTTAGCTAAGCCAAATTGTTTTATGCAGTTAAATATCTTAATATAGTTGCAAAAGTTTTTGAAAAATGCATTTTAAGTCAATTATGGATATTATATAATTGGTATATGTCAAGCTGGATTTGATACCAGATCCTCTGGTGAAAGCAGAAGTGAATTTTGTCTTAAATTCAATGGTATACACAGAAAACTTGATATGAAAATGTATCTAACACAATCAGTGAAGAAAATAAGCAAAAAAAAAAAAAATCATAAAAATCAATCCTTCATATTATTGAAATGGTAATAAATATCCAAATAATGGAATTTTTTTTTTTACCAAAATAATTTGAGGAACCAAGTATCCAAGAAAAATTAATAAGATAGGAATTAGAGATGAAATAATTTCTTCGTAAAAATGGAAATTATCTTCACAAATCAAAATAGTGATACATATTTATACAAATCATTAAACTGAAAAATTTATAAACTAAATGTTCATAAATCAAGGGATAACTGTACTCATGTGGCATTAAAAAATTTCTGAAGAAGATTTTTTAACACCAAGACTCAAATGAAAAAATATTATTCTAAGTTTTACTTCATTTTTTTAAATTTATTTATTTTTAATTTTGAATTTCATCTTTCTCCTAACATTTATTCCCCAAATTAGCATTTATAAAAGTAACACAAAAGTACTGTAATACTGATGTACATAGAAATAAAAAAATTCAATAATTTAAATTAAAAAATTTTAATTACATTTATCCCCCTTTTTACATACATACCTACATGGTATATTAGTTCTGCAAAAATACCATATAAATGAAAATTGTGTAAATCAAGGTTAACATTTATATAGAATGCTCATCTTCTATATAAATGTTAATCTTGATTTACATGGTATTTTTTCAGAACCAATCTATCATGTAAAAAGGATAGGTGTATTCAATTGTCAAATAATACAATTAACAAAATAATAATTACTTACATTCTTTATTTTTATTCATGGCTTTCTGAAGAGATGCTTCATCCACAATTGCTTTTGGAGGAGAATCTACATCTCTTGTATTATATAAAGGAATTATTATTTTTCCATCTTCTGATATGTGATGGGTATTACCTTCAGCCATATTTGAAATACGAAAGTTACAATCTTTAAACCACTCTGGATATATACTTATGATTGTTTCAAGAAGATCTTCATCCAATTGAATACCCCAGTATGTTTGGTTATCTCCTTTTGCTATGAAAAATAAAATGATATTTTTTTACATAATTTTATGATAATGATAAAATTTGAGATTTTAAGAAAATATGATTGAAGAAAATTTGTTATTATTTTTGACAATAACAAAACAATTACAAATGAGTCTAATGATGAAAAAATAATGCAAGCTATACATATATTTTTGAAAATCCAATTATTAGTGAAAAATACCAAATTGCAATATTTAGTAAAGTATTCTAAAGCATTTACTTTACATTTGATCTAATCCTAAATGATAAAAAAAAGAGACAATAAAGAAAAGAGAAATGTTGGATATAATAAATTCCAACATATAGTGTAAATGTAATAAAAAGAAGAAATATTATAAGAATAACAGATAGAAACTTATGAAACAGATTGATTATATGAATAATATCAAGAAAGGAAACACTACCACAAAACTATTAAAAAGAATAATTCAGCATGATGTCAGGATTAATTGAGACAATACTAAAATAATAAAAGCATACTCAAGTTTGGAAGCAAAAACTACAGAAACTATAACCACAGAGAAAAATAAGATCTATAATGAATGATAATATTTCTGTAAATTTATCACCTTCATGGAAATGTATCTAAATGGAAAACAAAGTAGATAAGGCAAATTTAATTAAACTGTATGGAAATGTTTAAATAAGAAATTGTCCAAGAAAAAAATTAAAACCAGTTAAAATATATAGTATTTTTGAATTTAAAACATTCAAGAAAGATGAATGATAAAAATAGTACAATATATGATATATCAATACAAGAACTGCCTAGATCTATATTAAGCATAATGGACTGAGAATAGATAATTGTAAATAATTTAGCATACAAAACATATGTTCTATTAATAATTTATTTATATTTTTAATTAAAAAAATAATTTAATGCTGTGTTCAACATTTGAAATGATTTTATTATGACAATTATTTTTTGAAATGAGTTAGAAGAGATTCAAGAGAATTTAAAAAAAAAAGGGATAAATATTTAGGTAGTCCTTGCCTTATGACTGCCTCAACTTATGACCACTCATACTTATGACAGTGATGAATTCTGTTAATTCTGCAATTGAATAGGAAATACAGAAATGTCCTTTCTTGTATCTGATTCTTGTACTTTTGTGTTCTTTATGTTTATTAAAATAATGTATAGTATATTAGTATATATTATAAATGAGAAATCCATAAATTTTGGGCATTTTTGACTTCTGACTATTCTGATTTATGACAGAGATATTCGAAACTGAACCCTGTCTTAAGTTGAGTACTATCTGTAATTATTTCAAGAATTTAGGCAAAATTAAAGATTTATAAAATGGGATAAACAATTAAAATTTGGAATTGTTCTTATAATTTGAAATGATTAGTCACATAAAAATACTTTATTATTTTGCCCTCACTAGACCATCAATTTGTGCTTCCAAAGATCAATGCTGGATTTCTGTTATAGCAATTTTGACAAAATTTTCTTTGTATATTTTGGATAGTTTCTTTGTGTTTCATTTTTTATCTTTTAATTCACCATTTGAATGGTACTTCAGTGAATAGTTAAAATAGATGAAAATTCCTATGATATTTTGTAGAAATTATATTCTTCAATAAGAATTAATGCATAAAAGTTTTTTCCTTTAAATTTCTTTTTTCTAAATCATAAGGAAATTATGCAAGAGGCAATATTATGCAAGTAAATTGAGTAGATTTAGTACTGGTTTAGTACTTTCAATCACTGTATCAGAAAAAATATGATATTTTCCTTGTATTATAATTTGTTTAAAAAAGAAGTCATTTTTATAAATATCAAACATAATGTTTTTCTTTTTCTTACTGCAGGGTATCAAAAATAGAACAAAAAAAGAAGAAATTGGGAAGATATAACATATATGTAAACAATATATGCACAAAATCATCCTTAAGCATATGCACATTTTTTCATTTTAGATATAATGAATAATGACTATAGCTAGTAGTCTAATTCTAGCAAGTTTCGTTTGTGTGATAATCTGATTATAATAAACATTATGCCTCAAATAATCAAATTTTATTGTATATAATTTAAGTTTATAGTGATCATCATGCTTTAAAGACATGGGAAGGGTATAATTAGTGGTTTAGAGATGTATTGATGAATTATTATTACATGACCTCTATTGATCCAGTAAAATGGTCAATCCAGTAACACTCTGGAACTGAGCATGCCAGAAAATCAGTATTTGACCAATATCTAGGAACATTTGTTCTAAATGATTCTGATTTTTAAAATTTGATTAGGAAAAATTGGATATATCTCTATAAGTAATACAAATTGATTCAATATATAAAAAACTATATAAATTAATATCAAATTAATTCCTTTTTAACACAAATACTATCTTCTATTTAAAAAGAAAATAATACTATAATAAATTAATGATTCTAGATAAAATAATTTACATAGCTTCTTATTTATTTAAATTATACAAGTGTAGTCAATAAGTTTTGGAACATTTTAATTAAAAATATATTTTTCCTGCTTAAGTACTGGTTTGCTTGGATTGTTCTGACAAAAGAAAGATAGAAATATGGATACAATTGATATAAACATATATTTAATTTTTTTATTAATTGTTCCTTCAAAGTTCTCTTAAATATTTCCCTTTAGCTTCTAAACAATATTTGTATCATTGAAGAAGTTGGTTGATAATACATTTATAGCTATTTGTATCATTGTCTTTCAGAGTCTTGGTTTCAGCTTGTTCAAAAATTTTGTTAAATCTATAGAATATTTTTCTCTAAAAATTGTTTATTTCAGATGCATTTATTTCGTATAGATGCATACTACTTTTTACATTAGATAAAATATAATATATCTATCTTCATATTTACTATTGACTTTCATAGTATAGAGCCACATTGAAGATACCAAAGAGCAGCTGTTTGGCCACCCCTGATATATATCATTAGTTAATTGCTTAAAAATAACATTACTTATCTTAAAAGCCTAACAGAGCAGGAATTCATGAAAGAAAAATTTTAAATAAAAATATTTATGACTTTGATGAAAATTCAGCTGTATTTTTATTTAACTAGTATAAAAATGGCTGATTAAGTGAAAGAATTTTTCTATTAAATTTTTCTGATATGCATATCTATAGATAATATAATGAATTACTATATTTTCTATAGATCTGCTTCTTTCAACTATATAGTAAACTCTCACTAATCTGGTTATAATTAATCCAGATATTGGATAATCTGGATCGAGACTGAAAAATTCATCTCTTAAAAGATTACTAATATGTTTGATGTATTGGCCTTTCATAGCTTTTAAGCAAAGGCTTTTTTTTGTAATATTTTTCTTATTTAGTTTAATCAGCACTACCTATATTATTAAATTTTCTATTTATTTTTGTTCTAAGTTTTGTTTTTTGGCATTATCTTTTACTTCATTAATTTGAGTTCTTGTTAAATACAGATAATCCCTTCCACAATTAATGTAAATTAGTGAAGGTTTATTGTATTTTCATTTTTAGTTAGTTACTGATATGAAGATTATTAAAAATCCTAATTTACATTAACAGGATTTCTCTTGCTATCAGCACATTTGTGTCATTATATCTAATTATAGCTTTTTGTAGTCTTTCTTATTAAATTGAATTATTTACAATTGAATCTCCCTAATTTTTGTTAGCTTTATCTTTCGTTCATTAATTCTTACTAACAAATATAATTTAAATAAAAATTGAAATAAATTTTGATTGATTAAATAGTTATTGCATTTATTTGTATATCAATATTAAATAATTATTTTTTAAATTTAAAATTTTAATAATTCAAAAAATAATTATTAAAAAATTCATATAGTTATTTTAAAATGATAATGTTAAAGTCAATGACCCTAGTTACTAAATAAATGTCAACATTAAGAAAAAAAAAGAATGATGGGTAAGGAGGAACTTTCTTGCAATTAGTGAGTAAGGAAAAGGATGAAAGGAACCACAAATAGGATGAGGAAGTCATCATTTGAACTAACAGAACTGATGAGTCAACTTCTAAGAATCTGATGGGTTTTACAGAACATGAAAGACAAGCATGATGTATGTCAAGGTGACTAGATGAATAAGGCTTATTGCCAGAAATGTTATAGCTTGTTAGTTACTGTACTTTTTGGCACAACTCAAACAGATTTATGCCAAAATAGAGAATGGCAATGTCTTTTTAAACTGGACTCATATGTAACCTATATTACAAAATTATGAAATAAGTATAATATAATTGATATAGATAGCCAATTTTATAGATAATCATAGAATTAATTTTATCTGGAACATGTTTAGTTATTTACATGGCATCTTCAGTATAAATATCTAACAGTTATAATAGAATACTTTTACATTATAAATACAGTGGGTGATCGGTTAACGAACATAAATCTGTTCCAAGAAAATGTTCATTAACCAATCATTGATTTACCATAGGTTTTTATGGGAATTTGATTAATTCATTCCGGAGACCCAAAAAAACATAAATAAAAAATTATATAATTTCTTACTACATTTATTTATATGTAATAACAATAATATATACATACAAAATCTTGCATTTTCATCTATATGTTTATTTTTCAATAAAGAATCTGTCCAATATCGATTGCTTTTCTCTCTCCTTCAGGATTTTTCGGAAGTGATTATTAGCATTGTCGTGGTAGAGATCCCCAAGCTTATTGATCTCAACCTTGTATGGTTGCCATTCTAAGATCAAAAAATTGTAAAATCTCTCTCTTACCTTCTTTAATAAATCTTTGATTTGTTTTATGTTGTCTTCGAGTTCATTTTAATTGGGAAAAACTACTGTTCTTCCATCCTTAAGGTTGGTTCACACTACGACCGACTTGAACGATTCTACGTCGTAATTCCATAGCAACAACAGTCAGCAGTGTAATGTGATTGTTCTGGCTCGAGTCAGTGAAGTTGGTCCAGTCGGTGAAGTCAGTCATAGTGTGAACCCACCTTTACCCATAAGTCCACGAACACGCAAAATATAAGCCTGTCATTCCGTTAGGTTAGTTAAGCCGAAATATCCTCATGGAATATTTTTATCTGGCGGTGGCCACTTATAGAGCCACCATTATCACAGGCTGACCAACACCCATGATGGGGTCAACCAGAAGATTGAAAAATGGGTTTCAACGGGCTGGGCCCAGATCCCTCCTGAAAAATTGTAAGAGTGAGACCCCCAGATCCTCCAGAATGTTAAGCTACAGCTTTACCACGCAGCCATTGGGCTGACCTGTCATTTCCTCAATCCGCGGGGCCTCACAGTTTGTTCTGTTTGTTCTGTGTCCCCATGATGGGTGTTGGTTCTGTGAGGTGTTCGTTAACCGAACATAAAAATCTTACAAAAATGGTTCACACTACGACCGACTTGAACGATTCTACGTCGTAATTCCATAGCAACAACAGTCAGCAGTGTAATGTGATTGTTCTGGCTCGAGTCAGTGAAGTTGGTCCAGTCGGTGAAGTCAGTCATAGTGTGAACCCACCTTTACCCATAAGTCCACGAACACGCAAAATATAAGCCTGTCATTCCGTTAGGTTAGTTAAGCCGAAATATCCTCATGGTATTTTAACTGGCGAGTGGTCACTTATAGAGCCACCATCATCACAGGCTGACCAACACCCATGATGGCTACTTATAGAGCCACCATCATCACAGGCTGACCAACACCCATGATAACAAAATATCCTCATGGAATATTTTTATTTGGCAGCGGCCACTTATAGAGCCCGCCATAACACGGTCTCATGCAATATTTTTATCTGGCGGCGGCCACTTATAGAACCGCCATCATCACAGCTGAACAACACCCATGATGGGGTCAACCAGAAGATTGAAAAATGGGTTTCAACAGGCTGGGCCCAGATCCCTCCTGAAAAATTGTAAGAGTGAGACCCCCAGATCCTCCAGAATGTTAAGCTACAGCTTTACCACGCAGCCATTGGGCTGACCTGTCATTTCCTCAATCCGCGGGGCCTCACAGTTTGTTCTGTGTCGTGTTTGTTCTGTTTGTTCTGTGTTCCCATGATGGGTGTTGGTTCTGTGAGGTGTTCGTTAACCGAACATAAAAATCTTACAAAAAAAGTGTTCATTTTCCGATTTGTTCGTTAACTGATCACCCACTGTATAAAACATTCTAGAACTTTAAAAAATAGCATACTAACTAGAATTTTATGTTATATTTACATATATATCATGAAAAATAACAATTAAATAACTATACATTTATACATGAATAGAAATAATAAAGTAGTAAATTCATTCTTATATATTTTTTGATTTAAGTAATTTTACTCTATACCTATAAATATATTGTAACTATCATTTTTTCTGTAATGGCATTCAACACTATCACTGATAATCAATACTTATCAATAATTGTATTATCAACAATCTATACTTGATTGTTGATAATACAATTATTTTATGCCATAATGAATTGTAATATGATGTAACCTGTACACAAATGTTGTATCAAGATAGTTATTACATATTTTCTTCTCATAAAATATGTAATAACTATTTTAATACAACATATAATGTTTAATTTTATCATAATAATTTACATAAATCTGAATTGTACAAATTCTTCTCAAAACTATTGCATAAGTCAGTGTGCTTGTAGTTAACCAATATATTAACGAAGTATTTCAAATTAGTCTACTAAAATTGTTTCTTATAATCAAATATTAATTTTAGAGAATTGAATACATCATCTTATTGAGTGGTCTAATCAGTAACACACATAAACAATATAAACAGTGTTTTTTTTTTTTTATCTGTGAGCTTAGTGTAAAGATAAATTTTTGTTATTAACTTCAGAAATGGGTTATGTTCTTAATTAGAAGAACACCTGTATTATAGAATTTATAATATGCAGTATTGTTAAAAACTGGATAAATTAAATTATCTATATTTGAAGTAATTTAATTAATAGAAAAACATTAGGTTTACATTATATCATTTTATAATTAAAAAGTTGTCCGTAATTTTCAATCTTCAAAATTTCTTGTTGAAATTTAATCCATTTAAGAATGAAGGATGAAAATGAGAGGAGTACATGAAATCACAAGGAAAATGAGAGAGAATCCTGCTGTAAGTGTGGTAGATCACTAGTAGAAAAAAAAAATCATCATTTAGTTGCCTTTTACAATTCATAAGTGAGATAGAGTGAATTTTACTCCTATTGATAGGGAAAAAGGATCAAAAGTCAGATACAAGTCTGAATGGTGAGTAATTTGCAATCTAGGAATGTAAGGGGCAATCAGGAATCTGGAATATGAAGAAAATGTTGGCAGCCAATAAATACAAATACTATCTTTTACAAAACTCAAATTTATTTCATTAAAGCAATATACAAAATAATAATGATAAGAAATAAAAAAACAATCTATAACTGACTATTTCATTTTATCCTTCAAAATCATAAAATTAGTAGTTCAAGAAATAGCTTAAGTCTAAAGAAGTTAGACTACTTTATTTGATTAATGTTTTTAATCCTCCTTCCAGAGCCCATCATCAGGTCTAAAACTATCAATTACAAACCAAAGTCATCTAAGTATATAAATTATGAATGCTATCTTCCTACTGATAGTTTTAGATCTGATGATGACCTCAAAGGAAGATTGAAAATATTAGTCAAATAAAATAGTTTAACTTCTGCAATCTTCAGTTTTTCTTGAATTACTAGCTTTACAGTTGTATAAAAGCAGAAGGATGCAAAGAAGCATACTTTAAAATCCTTATGTATTTAATTTCCATCCTTTAAAATCCTTTTGTATTAATTTCTATCTTAAAATACAGTATCAGTGCAAAGTTCCGGATTCTACTAAACTGATTGCAATCCTAAGAATATAGAGAATTTGCATCTAGGATTTGCTAATTGCTAGCTGGACTTCTATAAATGACTATGAAACTAAAAATTTAATAAAACAATAATAAAGCTTATTAACAAATTCTAAACTTACAAATAAATTCAATAAAAAATTTATTAATCAAGAACAAATTTAACAAGTACTTTATTACAGAAAAATTATGTTAACAACTTACCATATATACTCAAATATAAGCCGATCCTCTGACTTCAAAGTTTGAAAATCAGTAAAAATGCGTAACCCATGTATAAGTTTAATAAGTTTGATAAATTACATGATCTTTGATTTTTAGTTATTGATATATTAATGCAATTTGCCAAAATAAATATTTTATTGAAACTTTAAATATATACATATAAAATAAATTAATAATAATACAGACAGCAATATATCAATTTAAAAAGTAAAATTTTACTTATAAATACAGATAACAATATATCAATTTAAAATGTAAAATTTTACTTTACCCAAAGCGATTGAGCGTGTCGCGCCGCCAACTCCAATCTGCATTTGTATAAGTGCATCAGATAGGCAACGCCGTGCTGCCTGATGCATCGCGATGCAGAAATTCTCGACAATAATCCAAGAATCTTATGTAGGCGTTACATCTTATGTAGCAATAGGAATGGCTTCTGGCCAACAGGTGTATCTGTCAATCATTGAGACACAATAATAGTTGCCACGTGAAGGAGGCAAGGGATCAACAATATCGAGGTGTATATGATCAAATCTCCTTGTTTGGTCAATAAATGAGCCTATTGGGGTTTTAGTATGCTTAGTTATTTTTGACTTCAAAATGCTTATAATAATATTATATTATACTTTTCACTTTTCTTCTTAAATATAATTAATAAAAATTCAACAGCTCAATAACGTGAAAAAAAAACTCAAAATTAAATTTTATTACTGTAGAACTTTCGGCTTAAGTAAGCCATCTTCAGCGGTTGATTTTTAGAATAAATCATTAGGACCAATTCTATCATTACAACCAATTCTAATTATTTATTCTAAAAATCAGCTGCTGAAGATGGCTTACTTAAGCCGAAAGTTCTACAGTAATAAAATTTAATTTTGAGTTCTTTTTCACTTTATTGAGCTGTTGAATTTTTATTATTTTTGACTTTTGATATGGAATACATTGCGTAGACCAATGGTTACAATCTTTATTGAGGGCAGGACAAATAAAACGAGATCGAATTAGTTTAGTTGTAGCTTTGATTCCAGGGTGAGAAATTTTATGAAAGGGTTGGAAATTTGTTGATGGTGCTGTTCTGGAATATAGGATTTCACAATACCAGTTGAAACATCACAAAATAATGAAATATTAGAATCTGGAAAAGTTACTTTTTTTATTTGTAATCCCTGAGGATTATTGATTGGGTTCATCAATTCTGGATCATGTTCTTGAGATTTAAAAACTTCATCATAATTGATAGGGTTTGGCACTGCTATAGAGGCTATCCAGGAAAGTGTGTCAGTTGTTACATTATCTGAATGTTTGATGTGGTGAATATCTGTGGTAAATTGGGATATAAAGTCTAATTGCCTGCATTGTCTTGGGGAACATTTATCAGGTTGTTGCCTAAAAGCGTACATCAATGGTTTATGATTGGTAAATAGGGAAAAATTTCTTGCTTCTAGCATATGTCTAAATTGTCTAATGGAAATATATGCTGCAAACAATTCTCTGTCATATGCACTGTAATTGCTTTCAGCTTAAGAGAGTTTTTTCTAAAATAATGTAAGAGGTTGGAGTGTGTTTCCACAACCTGAAATAATGTGCAGCTGATAGAAAAATCCAACACATCTACCTGAAGTATCAATTTTGCATCTGGTTTCAGATGGGCTCAGTGTTGCATTAGAAATTATTGTCTTACATTTCTGAAATTCCTCCTTGGCCTTCTCTGTCCAATTAATCTCTCTGTTATCATTTTTCTTGGTTTCTTTTAAGTACTTGTTGAGAGTAATTTGAGTACCTTCAACACAGAGCAAAAAACGCCAGATGAAATTTAAAAGTCTGAGAAATCATCAGAGTTCTTTGATTGTTTTTGGACATGGATAATTTAAAATGGTCTACTTTGTCTAGCAAAGGTTTTGTACTGTGTTTAGAGATCAAATGTCTTAAAAAGGAAATTTCTGATACTCCCGAAAATGCATTTTGAAATGTTAATCGTTAATCCATATGCATTTAATTTTCAGAAAACTGCATGCAAATGAATTTTATGTCAGTTTTGATAAAAATTAATATATCGT
Organism: Olivierus martensii; assembly: GCA_000484575.1. Classification (NCBI taxonomy): domain Eukaryota; kingdom Metazoa; phylum Arthropoda; class Arachnida; order Scorpiones; family Buthidae; genus Olivierus; species Olivierus martensii. The sequence goes on from AYEL01079065.1 coordinate 37,174, forward strand.
CTAGATATACATAACAAAATGGAAGATCATCAAGAATTTTGTTCATAAACCACTGAAATGTTTGTGCTGCACCACATAACCCAAAATTTAAATACGGGAATTCGAAGAGACCAAATGGTGTGCATACTGCTTTTTTGGTATGTTATCAGAGTGGACAGGTATATGAAAATAAGTTGGACAATATCAACTTTTGAAAAAATATTTTTGCTGTAAAGTGCATTTGAGAAATCCTGAATATGGGGAATTGGGTAACAGTCTGGTATAGTGCAAGCATTTAACTTTCTATAATCACCAATGGAGTGAATGCTACCTGAGGCTTTTGCTACAACATGTAAAGGTGAAGACCATGGAGATTTAGAAGGTTTGCATATTCCCTGATTCATCATAAATTGGAATTCTTATTTGACAGCATCATAAAGTTTCGGGTTTAAACATCTGGGTTTACTATGAACAGGTAGACCAGTTGTCTCTATATAATGTACAGTATTGTGTTGCACAAGTTTAATTTTTTAATGATAGTTTTGTTAACTCTGGAAATTCTGCCAGGATAATAAAAGTTCAACAAGACTGCATTAAATACAAACTAAAAAATAATACTCAAAAGCCCTTTGGCAGTCAAAAGATTTTAATCAGAAACGTTTTATGCTACGGTTTGTTTTCGATATTCCTGTATGGGAGAGCTGCTTGTTGTGACAATTATTACTTTATTTATTTTTCTATTTTTTTTTTTTTTATTTTTTAATGATTGCAGATAATTGTACGTATTTTTAATTCATGTAGATTTTAAATAATTTTTAAAATTTGTATAACTTTGTATGGTTTTTGTTTTTATAATATAATTAATGTATTCTTAGAAGATCTGTTGCATAACGAAATATATGGCTTTTACTGGCAGGTGGTGCAAAGGAGAGCGCTTCCAGATGTAATCCTGCCCTTTACATTTTGTCGTGTTTGTTTATTTTGTGTAGTTTGGTCCCCTGTTCTTGTGTAACAGATGAGTCTTGTAGTAGCAGCAGAGGAAGATGCCAAGTGCGTTGAAAATGTTTCTGATTAAAACCTTTTGACTACCAAAGGGATTTTGAGTATTATTTTCTGCCAGGATTATATGATATTGCAAATCACCAGAAATAAATTTGATAGAACGGTTAACCGAAGGTGGTGCGATCATTCCACATTGAGTAAGTCTTATAATACTGTCTATGAGCCTGTGGTGCTTAAGATCAATTAAAAGGCCAAAATGTTGTAAAAAAATTGGCTCCTATTATTGGAATAAGAACTGCAGCTATGAGAAATTTCCAATTGAAACTACACTGTAGTCCCAGGTCTACATTTAATAATTTTGATCCAAAAGTATAAATTTTTGAATTACTAGTAGCAAATAATTTGAATCAGGACACAATTTTGCAAAGGTTTTGGGGGCAGGAATACATGAAACATCTGATCCCAAGTCTATTAAAAATTTTAAATGGGACTGTTTATCAAATACATAGAGATAACATGAATTACAGTGGGTGATTGGTTAATGAACAGTTCGGATAACGAACAAATCGGATAACAAACACTTTATCGAAAGATTTTTATGTTCGGTTAACGAACACATGTTCGGATAACGAACACTCATGGAACTAACAGTGGTTTTTCCCGATTAAACTGAACTCTGAGACAACTTAAAACAAATCAAAGATTTATTTATAGAACAAACTATGGGACCGCAGTCTGGAGGTCTATCTCTGGTTTTATATACTGTAGGACCCACAGACTGAAGGAATGACAAGTCAGCCCGATGGCTGCGTGGTAAAGCTGTGGCTTAACATTCTGGAGGAAAGCTGTGGCTCAATATTTTTAAGGATCTGAGATCCCATTCCTTCAATTTTTCAGGAGGGATCTGGGCGCAGGCCTTTGAATCCCATCATTCAACCATCCGGTTGACCCTTTCATGGGTGTTGGCCAGCCTATGATGATGGCGGCTCTATAAGTGGCCGTCGCCAAATAAAAATATCCATGAGGATATTTTGGCTTAAATAACCTAACGGAATGACACTTTAGGCCTTGCGCGTTCGTGGATTTATGGGTAAGGATGGAAGAACAGTAGTTTTTCCCGATTAAAAGTTATGGGTAAGGATGGAAGAACAGTAGTTTTTCCCGATTAAAATGAACTGGAGACAATGTCAAACAAATCAAATATTTGTTAAAGAAGGTAAGAGAAAAATTATACAAATTTTTTAGTCTTAGAATAGCACTATACCAGGTTGAGGTCAATAGGCTTGGAGATCCTTACCATGACAATGCTATTAATTACTTCCGAAAAATCCTGAAGGAGAGAGAAAAGCAATCAATACGAAAATGCTATTAAACACTTCCGAAAAATCCTGAAGGAGAGAGAGAAAACCAATCGATATTGGACAGATTCTTTAAGGGAAAATAAACATGATAGATAATATGCAAGAATATGTATGTATATATTATTGTTATTACATATAAATAAACATAGTAAGATATTATATAATTTTTTATTTATGTTTTTTGGGTCTCCGGAACGAATTAATCAAATTCCCATAAAAACCTATGATAAATCGATGATCGGTTAACAAACAATTCGGATAACGAACATTGTCTTGGAACGGATTATGTTCATTAACCGATCACCCATTGTATCTCCAGCTAATACCATTACATGTTGAATTCGAAATTTAAGAAATTTTATGTTTCAAAATATTTATACCATATTATAGATATGATAATAAGATATAGAAATATTCTTTTATAGAAATCCTTCATATAATTTCATATTCAAATAATAAAAATAAATAAAAAATATCTATTTGCAATTCAATAGATATATGTAAGTATAATTCTTTTAACATATTTAAGACATGTTCATCACAATTAAGTGAAATGAAAATACAACAATTTATTAACATACATCAAGATAAATATAAAATCCGATTATGAAATTAATACAGATTATTAATGAATCATAATATAAATTCAGAAATTAAAATTATAGCTATAATACAGAAATACGTCTTGACAGAAATAATATAAGAAAAATATTTCTGCTAAGAGTACTTGATTATATTTTGATGAAGATAATTTTTAATGAACATAATTGATTGAACAGCCTATTTTTATCAAAATGAGATATTTATTTTCAATATAAATTTTTAATGGGTTTTATAGGCCATTAAAATTTGTTCATAGAGGCAATTTTCTTTATTATGCAATATAGTTTTAATGCCAAACAGATCACAGCCATTTAAATTCATTAAAATTCATAAATATAGAAGGCATAATGGGCACATCCATTATAGATATATTCAATGAGGCTTTTCTCAGGTGAATAATGTATTACTTCGTAAAAAAATATAACTTTAAATATTTAAGGAATCAAAATTTCGTTCAGTAAATAAAGATTACTCTCTGATAAGAGTGAATATTTTAAACGAAATTATACCATGCGATTTAAAAAATGTCAACCATCCATTAATACGATATTTATGGATCAGTAATATTTACAAGATTAATGAAAAATTATCGTTAATTCTAGAATTCCTTCTTATTATGTTTACTATGCACTCTCATTAGTGTGGATCTATGGAAGTTATGTCTTTATTATCCTATAAATTATAACTCTAATAAAGAGATCGATTTGTAAAGCTTTTATGAGAAAATATTATTCCCGAAAGTATTTAGAGCAAACTTGGCTGCTGTTAGAATCAGTACTTGTATCTGATCTGCTTCTCCTATATATTAGTATTTTATTTTCACTGAATTTAAAACATTAAATCTGAAATTATCTTTTTAATCAGTTTAAAGATGTATTCCACTTGGAGGAAGACATTCCACATGTTAGAGAAGCAGCTAAAGTTAAGTTAGTGTCGTTTGTGTTACCTTTAATTTCCTTTATATCTTATATTTAAACATAAATTATTCTTTTTTCTATAGTTTAACAGAATTATCCAAAGAAATATTGAGTTTAAAAGTGGGGTTGCAAGAAGTACAAAAGGTAATTTTATCAAAATATCACGTTTAAAATTTTTTGTTTGCGATAATAATCATAATTATATTCAAATTGAAACCTTCATTACCTCATTAATCTTCTTATTTACAACTTTCTGTTTTAATTAATTCCTTTTTTTATTTTTTTCCACAAAATGTGTAGTGTTTACTGCATCTATCATGTTAAAAATAATTTTTTCTCCTTTCTCAAATTGCTTTAACCTTTAATCTTTATATACATGAGATGCATGTAATTTTACATATGATAACTGAATTCTGTCAGAATCATTTCTCATTTAAACACTACTGTGTGAGTTCAAATTACCTTATTAAGGAAGAACATCAGATCAGATCATTAACTTGTTCTCTCATAAATCAATGTCACAACAGCACAGGTTTTTTTCTATCCTAATAATGTTTTAGGAATCCTTAAGAACTGTATAAAAACATAACTTATTCAGCATCTTAATTAAGCTATATTTCTTTCTCAGGAGTTGGAGTATCATCGTTCCCAACCTCAAACTTCAGGCGACCAGTATGTTCCTGTCATGAAAGAATTTGTTACAATTGCCATTTATCAGATGTCTGAGTTGGAAGAGAGTTTTCAAGACATGAATACAAGAGTAAGATATCGATACCGATTATCTGAGTTAAAAAAAAAAAATATTGATTTGTTTTAGTAAATTTCCATATTTGCAAACAGTACGAAAGAGTGTTGAGGATTTTCGGTGAAGATGCTACTCATATGCAAGCTGAAGACTTCTTTAGCATTTTCGACACGTTTTTGACATCATTCACTGAAGCTAAACAAGAGAACGAATCCATGAAAAGGAAGAAAGAAGACGAAGAAAAAAGACTGAAGCAGGAGGAAGAAGTAAAGAGAACATATTTTTTTTTTTTTTTTTGTATTATATTATTGTTTTTGACATTTTGTTCAATAATGAGTCTTACTTTCAGCAACGAAAACGTGATAGAAACTCGAAAGAAGAAACAAACTTCCCAAGAAGTAATAGAATCTCAGGTATCCATACGCTCGGTAGAAGCTCCGAAAAGGGAGAGTTTGATGATCTCATTTCTGCATTAAGAACAGGAGACGTTTTTGGTGATACTTTTACAAAATATCGTAGAAATCGTAGAAGGAGTAGTGCACAGAATTCACCCATTCATAACCCAGATGTAAATCAGTGGAAAAGCAGAACCTTGGACTGTAATGATAGAGAACGTTCTTATTTCGACGGTCAGAAAGGAAAAGGATGATATCAACTATCACATTGATAGAATAACAATCGTAAAATTTAAAACAGGAAACAAACAAACAAACACATCTCTGTTTTAAGCGATGTAAATAATTTTCTTTTTCGTTTTGCGGATTTGGAAAAATCAAATTCACTTCTTTGTTTCTAATGTGTGGTCCTCCTAGAACATCAAGTAGATCTTTCTGAGTAAGTTAAATGATGAAGAAAAATACCAAAGTCTTTTGATATACCTGTTTAATACAAACTCCATAAAAATTTGTATAAAAGAAAAAAATTTTCTCATTTTTCACCATAGTTTCCGAAATTCATAACAAAGTTACTTTAGGAAACTTTTACATCACAGCATGTTTTAGGCATTTGCTTTTCTTACACGACTAAAAATAGTAAGCAAAAAAAATTAACTAGCTATTAAAAAGAACATGTTAAAGTGTCCTTTTGCAAGCTGAAGGTCTTTCAGAAGGATTTCAAATTTCTTTTTTATGAATGAAGCAAAACTATACGAATTTTTTGAAGATTTTTACATTTTTGTATTGCTAATCTTTTTTCTCAACAGTAAAGAACAATGACTTTTACTATAATTTTTTTTAATTTATTTAACTTTTTAATAAGAAGTTTATTGAGGCTGAAGAATATCCTTCTTCCTCACTGTCACATTGAGATCTTCTTGAGGTAACTTTGGTGTTAGTTCGCACCTTTAGATCGTTTTTTGAATGATAGGTGCAATTTGTTGTTGAAGAGATCCTTTCAATGATAGAATTAGCAAAGAAAAAAATTTAGGAAAACAAAAAAATTATATATATAAGATTATTTTACAAATGCTGAATGTAGCTATACTGTAGACAGTTTATGCAAATATTGTATTATTATTATTTATTTTATTTTTTGGGATGGTGTCCGTAAAATCCGAAATCCGTAAAATCGAGGTCCGTAAAATTGAGGTTTTACTGTATTATAATAAATAAAAATGAATCTCATACAGAATAAATATTGCAATGAAAAATTTTAATTATTGAGAAATATTTGAAGCAGCACATTAATCAAGAATTAAATGAATTTCAGAATCTATAAGAATCAGAATTTTTGAATACCTAATTAGTAAATAAATTGATGTTCTATATACAATCAATAGAATAAAATTACATAATTTCATATATGATTCAACATAATTCAGGATAATAAGATAAATTTAAAAACAATTTTGAGTATCTTTTAAATTATTTGTAAATTTTAAAAAACATAATTCAGAGTTCTATAATTTGGAATTATGATCACATATGTAATCTTACCACTATCATAATTCCTGATTATGACAGTGAAAGTAAACAGAATATTGTAAAATTGAACACTTAAAAAAGATAATTACATCCAAAATATTTTCATTTTATGATCAAATTAATCCAAGAATGATAATATAGACCAGTGGTTCTCAGCCACTGTGCCACGGCACCCTAGTGTGAGCCAAACCTTTGACAATGTGCCGTAAAAAATTAAGAATGAATTCTCTGTATGTAATTGTATGAATCATATATATATTAATAGTGAAATGTGGCTGGCTGGATATCCCTTTTGCAGTCAAACCACTGTACCAATTCCTATAAATAGGTATCGTTAGAAAATCTAACCCTCAAATTTCTGCCATAACCAAAATTTTTTGTCGTTATTTATAATTTAAAAATTAAAGAATAAATATTAAATTAAAATTATAGTTTTTCTAAAAAAATAAAATCAGCAGGTGGTGCTATAACTTAATAAGGGCTGCCATTTAATGATCCTGTGTAGGAGTATATCTGTAATCTGAACATAATAAATAAGAATAAATATAATAATCTGTTAATAAAAATTTATTATTAAATTTGAATTATTATTTAAAATATTTAGGTTTGCTGACAAATTTTAAAATATTAAAATGTATTCCTCAATAGAAAAAAAAATTGAGAACCATTGATATAGACCAGGGCTGTCCAAAAGGCAGCCTGTGGGCCACATGCAGCCTGCCAAGCCATTTTGTGCAGCGACTTGTGATATAATATTACCTTTTATGTTTTTCTTTCACTTTTATTTATTACTTTTTTAAGAGATTAATAAAAAGAATCCTAAAATTGAATTATATTACCTCAATTAATTAATTTTTCTTAATTATTAGTAATTATTTAATGATCAACAAGCTATTGATGACATCACATTTTTGTAAGACTTTCAATCACATCAATTTTAGTTTTAGCTATTTCAGTTTAAAGCTTTGAAGTGTGACTGTATTTTAGTTATTTTTTGGTCTCTAACACTTATCATTTCAGTAATTGTGTGACTTGTTGTGAGATACTGTTTTAATTTTATTTTATGTTTTAATTTAATTTAATTTTTATTTTACCATAAATTCATTGCATTTGTGAAATGAGTCAAGAAAAACATAAAATAGAAAATGAAAATAGAGTATATCAGAGCAGTGGGAAAATGACTTTTTCATAACAAACAACATGGGTAAACTGCTTTGTTTAACGAATGTTTTCCTAACTTTTGTGATTTTAGTTGGAAAGTAATCTCAATGTTTGGTAGTACTTATTGTGTGAAAGTGCATTTTCTAACATGAAGATAGTTAAGAATCAATTAATTTGTGTGAAAGTGCATTTTCTAACATGAAGATAGTTAAGAATCGATTCAGATTCCGCCTTGGATATTCTTCTTTAACAGGAATGGATGGAAGTATCCAGCCCTTGTAAATGCTGTTGCCCACTCTCATTTATCATATTAAATAGGTAATATATATTACTTTTATATTTTTTAACTGTTTATATTTTATAACTTTTATAACATGTTTATTGGATGCAATCTGGTAAATATAATTTTGTAATAAGGCATATTTATTGGATGCAATCTGGTAAATATAATTTTGTAATAAAGTTTGCTAATCTGGAAATAAAATTGGTTTCCAAAAGTGGTTATATTTGGGTGTTCCGTTTGTTGAGACAATAGGGTATCAAATACAAAAGCCTCGCCCCCTTTTTTTTGTAAGTGCGGCCCTCCATATCTCTAGTAAACATGGCTATGTCCTTGGGTTCATTATAATTGGACAGCCCTGATATAGACAATCACCAAATTATGTAGATGTATAGTTATGTAGGGTTATTTTCAGGTAATGAATGGACTCTTCCAGAAAAACTAGAGGTGTGGGATTCTGAATTCAATCTAGATTCAATAAGATAGTAAGGAACCTCTTTATCATGTGATTTATATATTTATTCTTTAATATAACTATTTTTAGTATTACATTATTGTGACTAGGGTTTCTTTCCCAGGAACCTGGAATCCTGGGAAATTGTAAGATTTTCACACTTTTTGTATTCCCGGGAATTATAGTTGGTTCCCATGAATTCCCGGGAACTACCTTGCAGATAGAAAAATTATAAAATACAATTAAATATGATCCTAAAGACTTACGTGAATTATTTATCAAAGAATTTGATAATTGGCAATATGGAAAATCATGTGGGCATGGTTTACTAACAGAGCTGCACTCACATCTGATCATGGATTATACTTAATCGATCTGTGAGTGTGACGTGTAAATTTGCATTATTTTAAATTAAATTATTATTAAAATGTTAAATAGGTAATTCAAAAAGTGATTGCGAATTACCTACTTAATTTGTGAAGAAGAGAGCATAGGAAATTTGGAAGAGATACAAATGATGTTGAACGTAAAATTAGAAAAAGCAATCCACTCAAAGACAAAATCCTATGTTGTTCAACTAGCCTGAGTTCCTGCATTGAGCAGGTTGCAAACCAAGAATTATAGTTATTTGATTCAACAGGAAATCGATCATCAAGTATTATAAAACTGGGCCAGGCTTTGAAAACAATTCCTCCATCATCAGTTGAAGGAGAAAGAGCATTTTCTGTTGGTAGTTTGTTTATTAACAAAGCTAAGAACTAGGCTGAGCGATAAGAGTATTGATTGCTTATGTTTCCTCAAATCATACATTAAGAATGAGTGATGTATTAATTTTATTTTGTAGTTCGAATTGTAAATTCGAACTACAAAATAAAAATACAAAATGATATATGAGAGTCATATATAAAGGATAAATTTTGGAATTTATTAATATCCTTCTTTTGTATATTTGTTATTGATATTTATAAATACCACTTTTTAGATTTTATTAAATTTTAATGCTCTCGGGATTCACGGGAATGGATTTTATGTTCCCGGAAATGAAAAAAGGTCGGGAAATCAGAAACCCTAATTGTGACACATTAGTACAGTATAATGTATGCTCCAACATATGTTAAACTTATGTAGGGTTTCATTGAATGATACACCTATCTAAAATCAGGGACTGCCTGTATACATAAATTTGATTTGCATTCTATATTGCAAAAATTGCTTTGAATATCCTTATGAAACAATGAAATTTGTCTTTCAACATACAAATATTTTAATATACACCCATACCTCACTATACTGCCGCTCTTTATACGGCATTTCGCTATTACGGCCTTTTTTAATTATGGCACTTTTTCAATTTATTTTTTCCCCCACAATGTTTTGCTATACAGCCAAAAACAATGCTGTACTGTTAGATAAAATGAAAATAATGAAAATTATATTAAAAAATAATGCTAATAATAATAATTATAGCTCTATAATGGATCAAAGAACACTCGTTGAAGTTTATTTTATGTAATCAATTAAGCCAAAAAGTGAAGTGAAATGATTTACACTTATAGTTAATGTTGCCAATTCCAGTTTACGGTAAATCACGAAGTAATGGAGCAATAATAAAATTATTATATCAAAAATAATTTTTAATTTTTTTCAATAAAGGCAATTATAAAGTAGCTAATTCACTAGATCAACATTTTAAATTATATATTTTGTCATAAAAAAAAACTTAAAAATCACCAGATCTGGCAACAGTAACGCCACGCCATTCGTAAAGGCAAGACGTGTGGTGAAACCACCTAAAGGCACCACAAAGTTTTGCAAAGCAGTCATATTTGTCTGTATGAACTTATTAAATCAAAAATTTACATTGATCTAATATTTATTAATTAAAAACGTACACAAATCAGATTTTTCCACTTAAGTCGAATCTGCATTATTTTAAATGGAGAACAAGTGTTTTATCTTCGTATTTCTCGTTTTTTGTCTAAACTTCAGTGAAAACGAAACAATAAATGAATGATTAACAAATAATGTTTATTTTAATAGATTTTACCAATATTTTAGTATTATCTGCAATATTTTTTTAGTTTTAAATACAATATTTTATAGCGGTGTATCGATTTTGATGACAATAACCGAAATTCTGATTACTATAAACGGAGTTTTCATAATGCATTTTAATATGGATGATTCGGGATCATAAATTTTAACAACATTAAACGTTTGATAACAATGTCTGCAATTACAATAAATGGCTTCTACCGTATATACATATGTGCATATGATTTCTTTTGTTTTTAATTTATGTTTATTTTTTGAATTTCTATTTATTATTACTTGTTTTGTACTTTTATTTTTAAATGTAAGCATTTTTAAAAAATAGAAAGAATAAAATGTGCTTTATGAACTAAAAGCTATATTATTTTATAAAAAATTGGAACAGATCCAATGAATTTGTATCAAAATAATTGTTTTTTACTTTTTACTTACATGCTTTACTGCTCTATATGGAATTTAATTACCTTATTAAATTTTCACTGTCAGCACTTATGAGCAGACCAGCTGCTTCAATCATACTACAAAAATTCTTTTACTTTTTTAATGGAGTCTCCATTAAAAAAGTAAAAGAATTTTTGTAGTATGATTGAAGCAACTGGTCTGCTCATAAGTGCTGACAGTGAAAATTTAATAAGGTAATCAAAATAATTGATTTGTTATACGGCTTTTCGCTTTACAGCCAACTTTGTATCTAGGCCGTAAAGCGAGGTATGGGTGTACTATTTTAGTACAAATATTGTTATCCATTTTTTTTGTTAAAATATAGTAATCCTTCACAAACTGCAGATTTATTAACTATAAATTTTGAAAAATGCAGTTTTTATATTAAACTTTTAATTCTATAATCTTTTTTACATGTGCAAAGTTCATTTCAACTTAGGCTGGATTCACACTGGCCTGCGATCATGACTATAACTACAACCACAATTGACAACTTGCAACAGAACATGCACATTGATCACAATCGGCTTCATGATTTTTCAAATCAATCAATAATAACCACATAAACAACAGCCAATAAGAGCTGATGTAGCATATAGCTCGTAAAAGATGGCCGAATGCCTCCTTTCTATTGGCTATCGTAATGACGTATTTGCTGTGACTGCAACAATATTCAGCAAGTTGAATATTGTCGTGGTCGCAGTGAAGAGTCATGAAGCAAGGCCTGATGGGATTGTTTCCATAGCAACCATTGCAGTCTGGTCGCAATCGCAGTTGCAAGGTCAGTGTGAATCCAGCCTTAGTCTCCAACAAAAAAGACAACATTTAAATATACTCTCCTATATTTAATAAGATTATTGATCAAACAAGGGGTATGATAACCTCAACATAATCATTAAATCAAAGATCCTATTAGATTTATCCACTATGGTCTATGGGAGAAGAGAGCAATAAATATTATCATGTTAAATTATAGATAGTTTTAAATTATAAAATGTCAAATTATATACAGGTAATCATTGATTTATGATCAACTCATACTTACAATGACGATGTCATCAATAAATTCTGCTATTGATCAATCCAATTGACCTGGGTTTGTTTCCCAATCCCAATGGTCTGATATATAGAAAATGTCTTTATTTTTTTTTTTTATCTGATTCTTGCAATAGTATTCTTTGTTTATTAAGATATTATGTAATGTCCTAGTAATCACCAGTAGTGAGAAAGCCATAAATTTTGGGCATTTCTGACTTCTGACCATTTCGACTTAGGATAATGAGATTTGAAATTTTTGAAACTGAACTCCTGTTGTAAGTTGAATACTATTTATAGATAGTAAAAGCACAAATTATATCTATACTATCATCCTATCAATGATATACTCATTGTTACAAATGAAACTGAGATGTTCAATGCATATTTCATTATTTTATTAACATATGATTTTTTATTTTTGGCTTTTAATTTTTTCTATATATATTTTGAATTTTTTTTTAACAATGTAAAGATAATTGTATAATAAGCACTTATTTTATGATTTATTGTAATCTGTAACTATAAAAAAGTTACAAATGCAAAACAGTAAAGAAAACTGTGAAATTAGAAAAAAAAATTCTTGATAGACTTCAAATAAAGAAAATGCAACCTCAATGGGGAAGTGTTTAGATATGAATAAATTCACATTAAAATGATAATGAATGAAATTAAAATAAAGGAAGATGTTATATTGAAAAAGTTTTGAAGTATCTTACAAACAATGTGATCATAATTAATAGAGAAAATAAAAAAAAGGCATTTAATATATTGTCAACATTATAATTACACTGCATAAAAATGATTACAATTATAAAGTTTTTATTTTTTATATATTTAATGTCATTATTATTTTCCTGTAATTTATTATTTTCGGTATAGAAACTAAATAGAACTCTAATCTTAGAGCTATGGTATTTTTTAAGAACACAACTCCCTTGGTAAAATATTAATGTTCTTTTTTATCAAATATCAACAATGCATTACTATGCCAATTTCTGTATCACTATCAACTAATTTTTCACGCGTCAATTATACATAAAATGAAAACTGACTTCATGACCATCTGAATAAGAAGACCACTTGAGGTGAGAACCACGATTTTATGGGAACCAAATTTTTTCCCATAGAAATAATGATATTTGATTCTCCATAAGACGACCACCTCCCTAACATGACCACGACCATCATTTTTATAGATCAAACATAAAGTGAAACCGTCTACGATGACCATAATTTTTTAACATCACTACTAATTGTCTGTCTGTATTGCTTACATCAGTATCATTTTCTTTTAAACTTAAATTTCATTTAAGCCAAACCACTACAATTGAAAAAATTGCACCATAGGAATTTTTCTGCATCATTCATATGATGAGAATGACATAGAGTGCTGGAATAACAAAATCACAGTGTCATTTCTATTTTAATTCAATATTTTTTTAATATGCACATTCCTTAGATTTGTATCTATGATATGACAATTAAATTATGTGATTAAAACGTTAAAAATCATAACTTGAAGCCTATGGCAAAGTGATATAGGAGAAATAGGGAAAGCGAAAATAATCAGCCACCAGATCCAGATGTTTGTGTTCTATGCAAGTGTATTAATCAAATGTAATCTCATCCATATGTGATGCTATCACTGCATTTTGGATGTTGAAACATAGCTAAACCATGGACTAAATAGAAATTTAATGCTTTGAATTTAAAACAGTGAATAAAAATGATTTAAGACAGTAAGAAAGGTCTTTTTGAACGAGCATTAGAAGAAAAAGTTAACATGGAAGAAACACAGATCCACAAAATATTGTCTCAAAGAAATTTTGACTAAATGAGAAACAACGGAAATCGCAACCTCAAGCGAATGACACCCTGGCAAGGAACATGTTGAAGAATTAAACTGGCATCAACAATAGAAAATAATAAAAATTTGTTGTCTCAATTAAATAACATTGAACACTGCTTTGCTGTAGAAATTATAAAAAATATACTATCAATAATAAAACTACACTATTGATAATTTTTTCCATACTACTTAAATATGTTGTGTTTTTGAATAAATGATATGCTGTGTTGTAAATTGTAACAAAAACATATGTTTTGATTTTATTAAAGTGTAATCATTTTTGTTTCATTTAAAAATGCTGTATTCAATTAACCTGTATAAATGACCAGTTTTGACTGAAACAGGAGGTGGTCATCTTATACAGGTTCTACCATATATGATACACTAGCATTTTTTTATAATTAAATTTACTTTATGATTAATTATATATTATATTATAAAATTAAATAATCTTGTTTCAATAAATATATAAAAAGAATGAATTTTACACAATAAATTCTCAACAATAGCAATTTTTTAGTTGTAATTTAGAATATGTCCAGTTGCAATAACTAAATTATTCCTTTCAAACAACAAACTAAAATATTTTGTTCTGCTAAGAGCTTTAATGAGTGTGAATGAAAGATATCTTCTTTGGATCGTTCCTCAGTGGAAAAAATCATCAATTTGGTTAAAATTTAATAATGCCTGAATAATTTGACTGAGCTTTTGTTTCTGTATGAATTATTATCATAACCATGAATTATATTTTTAACCATGTGGTAGTAATGATGAATCTTTAACTTTCTAATGAGTAATTACTTAGTAATCTATAGAACTGATATCTTTTACCATTGAAGGAAAACAAAAGATAATTTTATTTTTGGCTTGCTGTTTGAAAGTTAAAAAAGTTTAATTTTAAAATACATTATACTGTACTTGAAACTACAGCTACAGTTTTTATATTTTATAAAAAAATTTTTATAGAGCAAAATGAAAATCATTGTCTACCTGAAATTTTGTTATAGTTTTCCAAAAAATTATTGTGGAAATGTCAAACCTGGCAAAAAAAACCACTTCATATCATCATCGGCACAACAGGAATAGCACTAATTAAAAGATAAAATAAATAAACTTCCCAAAAGACTCATATTTCTATCTGATATAGTTTCTGAGATATAAATTAAGATTCACTCCTACAGATAGACAATTTAAGTGTGAATTGATAGTTCCATTTCAATTAAAGATTTATTCAAAAAAATTATATATCTCAGAAACTGCACAAGATAGAGATATGGTTCTCTTGGAAAGTTTATTCAAGCTTATCATCATCTTTTGATCAGTGCTATTCCTGTTATGCCAATGCTAATCTAAACTTTACAGACTAAAAATATCTGACTGAGACTGGATTAGATATATCTTATTAAAAATGCATTAAGATTCAAATCTGTATTTCAGAATTTTATTCAGATCAGTGAATCAATTAAAATATTGCTAAATTGCAAACTCTCATGGAAAAGAAACATGAAATACATGCTTTCTGGAAAAATCTAAAGAAAATTACAAATAAAATCAAATATATTTATGCCAACCAGAAAAAAAAATGTATAGTCTGAATATTTTTATTGTAATCTATGAAAATAAAAATACAGCCTTAATTATGGATGCTTTTTTTTATCTAATTGTAAAGAATAAGACATGCAAAATTAATTCCTAACTACAGGGGCATATATTATTAATATACTGAATATCAGCCATAGATAAATTGATAGCAAGTTTTTATTTATTAGAAAATTTAATGATAATAAGATTAGATTAAAACAGTATGGGTAAAATAATAGGTATATCTTCACGATTTTCACAAGATATCTATTCATTTATCTTTTTTTTTTGTCTGTAGCGACTGTTTGTTGAGGAACCTACTCTTTTATACCAAAACCAATATGGCGACAACGATATTTCATGATATAGTAGTTTTTATCATCAAAGTAGAAATACAGTTTACAAATTAACATCAATTAAAAATAACTACCACTATTGTTTTCATATTTTTAATTTTAAAAACAATATCTGTCTAAAATATTAAGTTTCAATTTTTTAATAGAAATAAAAGCTGAGCCACGTGTTTTATACTTACTTTTTTGTGATGAGCATCGATCCAATATACATTAGGTTTTCTGTGTCTAACGATACCACATTTTGTGACAATTACTTTGTCGGATTCTCTTCTTAATCCTGGTCCGAGAATGGTATTTTTCAAATCCTCATTTTCAGAAACATCAAACAAAACATCACCAGGAATGACTACATCACCCTCGCTCATTTTCGATTTTTCTCGTCGAGAAGGTGGCGCCCTCTCTATTTCAAAAATTTAACATTTATAAATCTAATAATTTTCTAAAAACTTATATCATCTTAATATATATACATTTATAATTTATTTATTTTCGTTACAAATCATTTTAGAATAAAATGCTTGACGTTGCGCTCTTCTTTAATAATAAAACTTTTATAATAATAGTAATAATTTTTTTATAATTAAAATTTAAACGTTTAATTATTTTGAATTATATTTAATTTATAACAATATTATTAACTTATAAATTATAAACTTTAAGATTCGTTGTAAAGAAATTTTAATTTGGCTTCAATAGGCCATTAAAACTTACGAAATCTACATTGTTTTCGTTTTTACGAATAAAAATAAAATTAAAAATCAATATTTATCATCATATTAAAATGTTTAAAAAAAGCTTAAAATTTTTGTCAATTTATAATAAATTTTATTAAATATTAATCATAGAAAAAATTTCTGATTTTAGTGATAGTTATATATATTGAATATTTTAAATATTGTATATGCATTTTATTTTTTATTAAAAATTATATTATTTTTAATAAGAAATATAGTTACTACTTGTAATAAAAGTCAGAAAACATTAAATATGTTTATTTCCTTTTAATTTTCCTCTAATATTTTTTGATTGGAGTCACTGTATTTTAGTTTCTTCTCTAGTATTACTTTCGGAGTAAAAAATGTATTCGAGTTTTTATTTTAACCAATTTGTTTTTAATTAAAAAACAGAAATACGTAAACATAATTACATTAGAGAGTCGATCATCCGAACATCAGTTATCCGAATCACTAAAAAACAAGAACAGTATCTTCTAGTGCACTGGCTGCTGTGCTGAATTATTATTCTTGTCTCTTAATGCATTCGTTCCAATTATTTACTCCAAGATATATGAAATATAACATAGAAATAGTTTCAATTTGTCATTACAGGAGTTACTTGTCAGAGGTTACTTTAGTTACCGTGTGGAAGATTTGATGGTTATCATTTCCTAAAATTATTTTTTATTACACCTCTCCTTAAGACATAGTAGTAATAATCTTGCATATAATTCTGTAATTTATTTGTAGACCTAAATACACTTTATTTGTATAAATTGGATATTCTCATGTATGTTTGATTATCCGAATTATTTAATTATTCGAACAACTTTTGTCCGAATAATCGGCGCTCTACTATAAATTTTAATTAACAGTTTACTCCAATAATCATACAAAATTTATTTTCAAAATATCCTTAAAAAAGCATGAAGGAATCGATGTCAATAACTATAAAGATTTTTTAATGTAATTTTTTCGGGTTTCAAAATTTTAATTTTTTAGTCACAAATGAAAAGTTTTAAAACATTTTAAAACACTTTTCATATATTGAACGGTAAGAAAATCAAAATTATATTTCGGTGTGATTATTTAATAAATGTTTCGAATCGTGACAGTTTATGAGAGATTATATTTAAATTTTCCTTACTTAAAAAAATCAAAATCAAAAATCGATTTATGACTTAAAATAACCGAAATAAAATGTCGACAACGATTTCAATCAAATTAATTAATTCCCAAAAATAGATTATAATCGAATTAATTTCTTAAAATTTATCCAATAAATGTAAAACAGTAATCATCAATCACGCTAATAAAAAATTTATGTAAAATGTGATAATTTATGCGATAATCTGTTTAGTTTTTAAATATGGAAGAAAGCGTAAAGTCTGTCGCCTTCAATGTTTGCACAAAGACTAAATTTAAAGATTGCATATTTGGTTATTCGCTAATTCGTTTTAATAAATTATATCCCATGAATAATTTTACTGACAGGAAAATAAATATTTGAAAACTTTATTTCTGAAAGAGATAAATAGTAATTCTTTTGAAGAAAACCAACAGGTCTGTATTAACTGCTGCCTTTTCTGTTCAACATACGGATTGTGCGAAAGTGTTCAAAAGGAATGTCTGGCAGCCGAACAAAATGTGCAGGGAGATTGATGACAAAGTCTCAGATGATACTTTCTCCTTACAGTTACACAAGGTGCACTTTTCTTTTCCTTTCTTTACGGCTTGTTCGCACCGACATTGTACTTGTTGACAGAAGATTTGATTCGATGATAGGAATGCGAGCTGCAGTCATAATTCATGTTCCCAGAGGGATACGTCACTAATCAGCAAAGTCTCTAGAGACGACATATCTCTCCAGACAAAGATAGCTAGAAACAGTCATCCAATGCAGGAAATGGCAAAATGTGTCAACTGTGGGAAACAAAATAGAAAACGCGACGTTTACATTTCTTTCTTTTTATGTAGAAAAAATATCAATTATCATAACTGTTATTGCTATTCATTTATCAATTTCTGCTTCAATTTATTATTTTAATACATTAAAATGTCGCCAATTTTTTTAACGATAAACAAATCAATTTAGAAAATGTTCTTCGGATAATATTTCCAATTGTTTCGAATAGTAAAGTTTTAAATATATTATTAGCGTTCATAAAATGAAATTAAATGGTATAAAGTTTCCAAATTAATTTAAAGTGTGGTTTATGTTTCGGAAACCACTCAGAATGTTGTTGGTATTTAGAGAAATATTACGTAATTGACTTTTTTACTCAAATTTCTCAATTATATTCGAATGACGAATTCATAAATAAAATTAGCATTTGTAATGTAATCTATATAAATGCTAATTTGAATATAGATATAAATATAAATGTTAATTAGTCCACATAAATATTTCCTTTAACACCATAACTGTCAGAATGGAAAGTATCACGAAAAATTTACTTTAATTATGCATGTTACGTCTACACTTTCAATCTGCGCTTTTGATTCTTGACAAATTTTTAGAATTAGTGGGTGTAACTATTGGCATCTGGTAAATGTCAGAAATAGCACATTTTCGAATGTTGAAGGAACTCAATCTATAACTTGCCAGGAAATTTCCAGCAGTTGAAACTTTGCAATAAGGATATACAATAAACGCTTAACGGAGCGCTTTCGTGAAGATTAAAGTCGATATAAATTACATATCGTTGTTATTTCACAGTGACTGACTGGACTCTGGGCTGAAAAAGCATCTGCGAAAGAAAAGTATTTCTTTTATCCAAGATGGATTTTTTCCTCCTGACTTTTTCCTTCATGGTTACCATCTGCCAGGAGTTTCAATTTCTGTAACATTTTTATCACGACTTATTCCCGCAGACTCGATGATTCAACTGGATAGAGAATAAAATTTCAATTTTTATCGAATCCATCATTATACAGTACAACTATGAACTCGGTAATAGATACGCAGCATCTAGATTTGTAAATCTTCCAACGATTCTTATGGATTTATCATCAAAAATCTGACCAGAGGAAAATCGATGAATACTTCCTTTCTTAAAGTGACGAACTTTTTCAGTTACTCTCTAATAATTGAACTATTTCATTTATAAATATCAATTTTAAGAGTTACATTTTTTTTTTTTTTTTTTTTTGGTATGCATGGATTGAAAGTGGTGTAACAGCGAATAGTTGAATGTAAGACTTATTTATTTCAATAATATTTTAAATATTTTGCTACTTTCGATGAAAAAACTTTTGTTTTTATAACAATCTTCTTTTCTTTTTTTAATTTTTGTAAAAATTTAAAGTGATGTAGACCTATCTGATGTAAAATCTTCAAATTTATTCACGATGATGATAATATCAGAAATAAGATAAAACTGCTAGTAAATTAATATTGTTAAAATATTATAAGCATATTAGAGAGGGATAAATTTCAATACTGAAGAAAATAATACTGTTTAAGACTAATATAAATAAAATCCAAAAAGTCGAAAGAAATTTATAATTAAAAATGGCAAATGGTAGGCTATAAGATCATTCTTAATTTTAATTTATCCTAATTAATTTTCATACCAGACTTAAAAATTCGACTTCTTTAACCTTTAATGGCTCCAATGCAATTTAAAAAATAGATAATTAAACGTTGTTTGTGCTGGTGAAAAAACATTTTTCGACACCGATAATTCAGTTAAGGAAAAAAAAAACATATCACCAGATAAAGGTCAAGATTATTTCTTATTTGCTTATTTATGTAATCACTGTCTGCACATTTATCTTACACTAATTAAATTTATCTGCTGAAAATTTAAAAATACAAACCACAGCAGACCGTCGATAAAGCGAGAAAATGTAATTTTACTTATTCCTTTTTTTGTATTAAATTTTAAACTACACAAAATATTTTAAAAAATAAAATAAGCATAATCCAATCATTTTAATTAAAACAAATTTTCCAGAATTAAATTTACCATTTTTTTCCTACTTAAAATTTTATACAATTTAATAAAGCAAAAAAATGATTATAAGAATAATTGATTCCATTTTTCGTAAACATGTTCTTAAGTTGATTTATAAAATGGAAAAAGCTAATTTACGTTTTTCTTTAGTAGAATTGAGTAGTGTTTTTTTTTTTAAGAATGAGAATTTATTTTTAAAGGTAAAATAAGAAAATTGTGTGAAAACACGAGGAATTTCAATCGATCATTATCCTTCGAAGAAGGATGACGAAAGGAAAGAGAGTACTATATTAGTAAAGGAAGAATTTTACGTTTTGAATTATGAGTGGCTATTAGATAGGGACATAGATCTTTTCTCTAGGTAGAAAATTTCAGCCTCTCTTAGCGTTCGCTACTGGTAGATCGTGAACAGACAGGATGAACATCTGTCATGTCTTCCTATCGAACTACGACACCTGGTACGTGCTCACACTAGGGAAAAACTGATCGAACCTCTATGTATATTGAACTGACCTTCTTTCCGGTTCCATAGACGGATTTCTAGTTCCTCCCCTCTCGATTCTTCCCAGTAAACGATCGGACCTTGAGTAGGACATTTTTCATCGACCTTTTACTTTTGTGTCTTTTAGTTATCGTCGGCAAAATCGATGTTTAGTTCTCTTTTGTTCCATTTGTATTCTGTATGCCCACTAGCCAATTTCCTCTAAAATTTCTCTAGTCTCCATCATCGAAATGTGAATTAATGAAAAACTTTCCTTAACCGGAAAAGATTTTAGTGAACTTTATTCCGACCATAATATAATTTTAGTTATTTCGAAACGCTCCAGACAGAGATTCGAAACGATGCACCTGAGCATCATTTGAGTATCGAAGTTTGGAGTTGTTAAAATGATGCACTGGAGACTATTTTAGAACGGTAGAATAAGTTAGAAAGTCGTCTCAAACTACCGATGTTAAAGAGAACTTTATTAGCCACTTATTTGTCTCGATTTATTTGCTAATTCGACTGTTAAAATTTCAACTATTTCATTTTAAACCCTGTTAACAGTAGTAGTTTCAAAATCGGAATTAAAAAAATGTATAGCATTTACATAAAACATGATTTAACAAATTGCATATAACAGCTTATATCAAAATACGCTGCCTGATAACTTTTACGTTCTTAAACGTGCTATTTTGTCTGTACTGATTTTGAGAACACTATAACTATTATAAAAATATAAGTCGTTTGCATGGAGGATTTATAAAGTCATTGGAAAGTTCATGTAACGGTAAGTTCTCATAAATATGATGGCAGATCTCTTTTTTTGGATGAAAAAAGAGATCTGTTGTCATTCGTGAAGTTGTTAGAAATTCAAGAATATTTAAATGATAATTGTAACGATAGAGGTCGGCGTTAAATACATGATCAACATTCATTTTTACATTACTAAAGAAAGAAACATAATATATGCAATTATGTTTTATAAACACGTAAATTTTAAAGCATTAAATAAAATCTAGGATTATATTTAACGTTGGAAGTTGATTTATCTTTGTTTCGGCTTCTAATGGAAACCATGTTCACCTCTCCCTTATAAATCATGTAAGATGTGTGAGGCCCGCGAGCCCGCGAAGCCCGCTAAGTCGTTAACAAGCGGTCTCATTTTTTTTTTTTTGCTTTTAAAATTGGAAAAACATTTAGGAATAAATCAGTTCTAATTATTTATGCAAGTTGGATTCAAAACGAGAAATATTATATATAACGAGAAAAATTAACATTTTTATAAATAATCCATATTCCAGATTTATAACTTATTATTTTAGTTTCGTTACAAAACATGTCCGATTCAAATCATTTTAGCATAAAATGCTCGACGTTGTGCTCTTCTTTAGTAATAAAACTTTTATAACTCGAATTTAAACTGTAATTCGAAAATTTAGTATTTTCTTTAGTTTTAAAGTCGATTTCTTTTATTTTTTTGCTTTTAAAATTGGAAAAACATTTAGGAATAAATCAGTTCTAATTATTTATGCCAATCTAGTTAAATTATATTTAAAAAAAAAAGAAAGAAAGAGAAAGAGAACAAGTTAGTCATTCTTAGTGATTATTTTTGTGGAAAAAAATTAAGGTTTTCTGGCGAAAATTAAAAAAGATGATACGCTCGTAGAAACAAAGTAACAATCTATGTACTACAAAAGATATTGAAGTTATCTATCTTTTTATCAACTTAAATGACTTATCCAAAACAAAAAAAAAGAAAAAAATCGCGATAAATTACTTACCTGAATAATCGATAATACTACCTACATTTACACTTAAAAAACCTGATTACATTATTTTTTTAAATTGATATTTAAAGATTAATTATAACTAATAAAGTAAGAGATTTTAAATACATTTAGAGGATTTGGTTACATCGTATTAAAATCTAAAATGGCCGACACATTGCAAAACAGGAAAAAATAAAAGAGGATTCTTAATGAAGTTAAAAAGACGAAACAGTAAATTTATTTTATTTCTTCTTTTTTTTTCTTTTTTTTGTTCTCGTTCTGAACAGAAAAATCGAAAAATCAAGGAATAAAGCCATCTTGAAAAATGAAGCGTTCTTTCTAAACTACAGGTGTGAATTTCTATTCTGGAGCTTTCTTTCTTTTGGGAAATGACTAACTGGCGATATTTTGGCTCATAGCCAAAAACCCTCCCTTCGATATAAAAAAAATATAATAAATTAAAATTAAAAAAATATAGGAGGTAAGTCAAGAACGATAGAAAATGAAAAGGAAGACCAGATTGGTTCAATTTAGTAGCAGCAAAAATGAAGAAATTCTGTCGATAACAGTTGCATCTATAACTAGCCATTATTTAAATAATTTTTTTTTTTTTTAAAAATCTCGTTTTAATAAATCATAAAAATATCGAAATAAAAAACAATTCCTTTTTTCCCTTTTAATCTTATACTAATAAAAATTGCATATTTTTTAAACTACCAATTTGTTCTTGATTTTTTTATAATATTCGTTAAATTTTAATATTTATTTACTGAATAATTGAGTTTTAAAAAAGTCAATATTAACATATTTAAACTGATAATTTCTTATTTTTTTTTATTATTTAAATAAATCAACCACATTTATTTTTTAAACGAGGATTTTTGGTTGAAATTAATTTATTAATTAATATCCGCAATTAATCGTTTCAAAAATACTGTATTTAAATTTCCTATAACCAATTGATTATTTCTAATACATTATATTAAATGGATGTTAATTAGTTATTTAAGAATCTATTAAAATTTTAGCCAATCAGAAAGCTTTTTTCTTAAAATTGCCTTATTTAAAGCATTGCAAAGTTTAAAATTTAAACGAGATCTATAATTGGTTAATAAAAATAAATTATGAATATTTAATTTAATACAAAAATATTGTAGTTGAAAATTTTATAAAATTAAAGCTAATATAGAAAAAAATTTTTTTTTGCAATTTTTAAGCATAATTTTATTACGTTTTTTTTTTATTAATATAATAACTTAGTTCTGATTAACCAATCACGATATTCGATAAGAATTGCGATTAGTTTTAAACTTTTATAATTAATTAATTAATTGTAAAACATATTTGCATATAAAATATTAAATTAACTACAATTAGTTAATTTAACTTATTTTGTATAAATTATAACTGAATTAAAATGGTAGATTTCAAGGGATCACTGATTGGTTGATTGTTCAATTTAAATAATTCGATCAATATAAGAAAACTTTAAATTAAAGAATAATGTATATATATTCTACAATTTGTTATTGGTTAGTGAAATGCTTGTTGAATTCGAATCAACCAATCCAGGTTACTGATATTAAAATTACGAGATAGACTTATAATAATATGAAATAAATACTGATTAATTAAAATGAAAAATCAAATAAATACCATAATTATTAAACAGTTGATCACCAGATTTTTTTGTTTTTATTTGTACACTTGTCAAAAAACGTACAATACCATTATAACAGGACTGGTACTTAAAGTATCTCATATCAAACACTCCGTGCTAGGAGAATACATGAGATAACAATTGGAAATAACGATTTTTTTTTCTTCTCTGACTGAAAAAATCAACATTCACCACTGGACTGTGAAGATTAAAACATACTAACAAACGCGATGCTGTGTTTTGAAGGGGTTGAAGGGATTATGTGTAAGGATGGGGAAATGGGATTGTTTAAGGAGAAGATGTGGCCTCACAAACTATATGGCACATGAAACATTAACAGGATGATTCTGGAAGAATACGTTGGCCAACCCATGTCACTGATTTCTTAAGTGTTTCTTGACCCATTGATTGATCAGGAGGCTCATTGCCACTTGATTCGCTGCTGCCACTCCCGAGGGCAACTGAAACAAGAAAAATTCATTATGTTATTTTAATATTAATTATCTTACTTATTTTATTATTATTATTATTAATTAGAATAAATGAGTGGAATCAGACAGTTCTAATATCTTTAAATTATTTGAATTGTTTACTAACTTATATTAAATTCTCAAGACTTTATTCAGGTTACAATTTATCACATTTTAAGATACCATAAAATTCAAACTCGAAAGTTATGCTGGATTTATCCGATATTAGATATCTTGAATTATTTACAATGATACAGATTAATGCTAAAAAAAAATTCAATGAATTTTTCATGGTGAATTATTAATATAATGGCCGTAATTCTCTTAACTTATTTTACTTTATATCTTTATAAACTAATCAGTTAGAAATGATCAAATTATACAAAGCATTTTCTGTACTTTTTATTGCGAATTAAATTGTACAATATTCGAAGTCGACTCAGAGTAAACTTAATTCCCATTAGCACTTTAGGTTATTCTCATTTTGAGTATCAATTTTCGTTAATTTTCTTTTAATTTACAATCTTCATTATAAAAATATCGATATAATCTTTTACTCGTAGTAATCCTTATTATAAAACACAACTTGGGAATATCGAATTTTGTGTCTCACTTAACTAAAGCGACGGATAACCCGAGAAATCGAATTTAAAGAGAGTTTTTTTTTGTGCGATATTAAATATGTGTATGATCACTTATCTAGCATGTAACTTACCTCTCTTGGCTGGCCAAATTTCTAACAGAAAAGCGAAGACTTCAATGGTCTTTCGAAGATTTATAACTGGAGCACCCGTCTCGGTATGACACATAACGACAGGTCCGAAACATTGTGACAGATTTTGAGGATTCATCTTGTTTCGATCGCTGTGGGTTGTCACTAGTTTCAAATGATCCATCAGAAAGAGCACCGTGCACTGTAAAAAATCAAAAAATTTTGACGTGTCTTCTTAATAAATTAACTTAGTTTATTTGTTTTTAAAATGTCAATTAGTAATTTATTAATTAAGAATCTTTTATTTTGATGGTATTTTTAATTATCTCGCATTTTCACGGTCTAATAAACGCGGAAATTTTCTCTAAGGCTATATTTCTAAGCTTTTCTATTATCGCGACGGAAAATTTATTTATATTTTAAGTTTCTGAAACTATTTTCATGCTATTCAATACACCGAAGACATTCGCAATCTATAATGCAACAGTTAAAAACGAATTTATGTCTCTTTTACGACTAACTATGGAAAATCGTGATTATTTTTATTTTTATTAAAAATATCAAATAAATTATTAAAATATATATAGGATATTTTTATGATTAAATAAAATATTTGGTATATATGCGCCTTTAATAAAATTGCATTTTTTTTTTCCTTCAAAAAAGAAAAAAAATAAATAAATAATTACGTTCATTTCAATAGTTTTAAGACTGCGTACGTTTTAAAATTTATGTTAAAATTACCTGTAAGAAAACATATCGAAAAGACTTCTGTATGCAAGTAAGTAAATTTAAAACAGATGAGAAAAAGCGCATCAGTTATAATTTAATATCGTACCGCTTCCGGAGAAATCGGATAATTTATTCAAAAGGTCGTCCTTGCGCCTTTAAGAAGATTTGGAATATATTTTGTGGCTTTAAATTTGCCTTTTCAAACCTTCTGAAGGCGTAAGAGTAATAGAAATATTTTTAAAAAGTCGGGAAAATTCGTGTTCATCTTACTTGACTATATATATAATTCATTAAAAAAGAAATAAGCTTACTTCAGTACTCAGAATAGCCTACAACGAAGCTTACCCGATTTACTTTGGGCAAACAGTCGAGGATACTGAACATTAATTTGGCGTTGCCTTCAGGATCGTCTGGTAAACAGACGGATAAACCATCGACAAGCATGTCGAATAAACCTTTAGTAAAAAGTGGTTCTGGCAATTCGCGAAGATAATCTTTTAATAAACCTGAAAAAAAATAATAATAATAAAACAGAAAAGAATTCATGATAAAAGGAAAAAACGTTCTTTCATATTTACATTAAATAGTAAATCTTAATTTTATATATATATTTTAACATTAATAAAAACCGATTTTATTTTGTTTAAACTTTTCGAAACGATTCAATTATGTAATGATCCAGTTTTTGATTTTGTCCGCTAGGGGTACAGAATTGTTGGAAGGTTGCCAGACATTGATTTGGTCACGTGACGAGACGAGTGGTAACCTGAAGCAGCCGCGATGTTTATTTTTCTTTATAAAGAAGATAATAAAACTCTTTTTAAACCTATAAAATAAAATATTAAAGAAAAGTATCAATAAAATGCTATTTTGGGGTTTAAAAAGTAATATATGGAAGAAATACGTGTTTATAATTAAAAAAACATCGTAAACGTTTTTTAGAAAATTATCCTTTTAAGAAATTCTGAATTTCGAGATACTCCTATTCTGGGGTTTAATGAACTGTTAACGTTAAATACTTTTTCGCTTTGGAAAATATTCCGCCGCACCAGGGTGCGCTGACGCCCGCTCAGGTAGTGCGCCATGAAGGCTGGCGAGGCTTACTTCAGGGAGGTATCGAGGCGCGCGGCGACTTCGGCCGGCACCCAGTGGCTCCAGACTTCGCGATGCTGGCGAAGGAACTGCGCACGCACCTCGCCGACCTCGCGATGATTCTGCGCCATGTCGGCGAGCAGCTCGTTGAACAGCGGCAAGGGGATCTCGACCTTGCGGAACAGCTCGACCAACGCCGGCGCCTTGTCATGGAAATCGCGGGAAACGCCAATGGTGATCTTCGCCGGCAACGAGCGGGAACCGATGGGGTCGGGGTTCTTCGGATCGGACAGGGTGGCCCAGGCCTTCTCGCTGAACGGCGGCTCTTCCAGTTGCACCAGCTTGAAACGGCCCATCAACGGAGTCGGCGACCAATAGTAGAAAAGCACCGGCTCACCGCGCCGGAAGGCCGCACTGATCGCCGCATCCAGCGCCGGGCCGGTGCCGGTGCGGAAGTTCGTGTAGCTGTCCTGCAACCTGTAGGCCTTGAGCTTCTGGCTGTTGACGATCTCGCAGGTCCAACCGGTCGGGCAGTTGTAGAAACGCCCCTTGGCGGGCTCCTCGGGATCGCGGAACAGCGCCTTGTAGCGCGGCAGGTCGGCGACCGACCTCAACTCCGGCGCCTTCGCCTCGATGCCTCGTTGTGGGTCGCCCTTGACCAGGTACTCCGGCACCCACCAGCCCTCGGTGGCGCCCTTCACCGTCTCGCCGACGGAGAACACCTCGCCCGCCTCCTCCGCTGCGCGCCACACCGGGCTACGCCCGGCCCATTGCTCCCCGGTGACCTGGATATCGTTCTGGCGCAGGGCGTTTTCCATGGTCACGGTATTACCCGGCAGCGCGTCGGTCTCGCAGCCGTAGCCTTTTTCCAGTACGTAGCGCAACAGGTCGGTGGTGAACATGCCGCTTTCCCAGTTCAGCCCGGCGAACACCACTTTGCCCGGGTACGGGCATTCCGCCGCGACGGCGGTCTGGCTGGCGAGGCTGGCGCCCAGAGCGAGGACGGCGAGGATCTGGCGAAGCGGGGGCATGCGGGTCTCCCGGTTGGAGTCGGACGGCATGCGGAACTATATAGGCATTAAAAATATTGGATTAATAACGTTTGATTCTTTGGATAGACAAAAGCGCCTACCCTTTCGGTGTAGACGCTTTTTCCTGGCGGCGCCGGCGAATCACAGCGAATCGAGTTCCACCGCACAGACCCACGCCGGCTCGTGCGCCGTCAGGCGCCAATGCTGCAAGCCCTGCAGTCCTTCGGCGCACAGGCAGTCGTGGGCAGCCAGTTGCCCGCGAGGTTGCCCTTGCAAGGAAATCACTACCCCGCCCTGCTGGGCGAACAGCAGCAGCGTGCTCGCCGTGCCGTGCCAGTCCAGCTCGCCCTCGACCCGCAGCCATTGCAGGCGCGCGCGATGGCGCCGGGGCGCATAGATCAGGTTGAAGTCGCGGATAGCTCCATCGAGCAGGGTGCAGTGCACCTCGCTGTCGCCGGAAAAGGCGAAGGCCTGCCGCGCGCGTAGCGGCGCGGATTCCGCGCCATCCACCCGCAGGCGCATGCCGCCGCCCTCCAGCACGCTGATGATCCGCTGGTAACCGGCGAAGCGAGAGAAGCCGCCGGACTCGCCGACATCGGCGATCGACAGGCGCCAGCCGAAGCCGTCCAGGCCGTCGCCGCCGTCGCGGGCGATCTCCTCGGTGGAGCCGGCGCCGTTCTTCCACGGCATTCTCGGGTAGTCGACGGCGCGCAGGATGCGGAATTCGCTCATGAGCTGAAGCGTCCTTCCAGACGGTGGCGGGAACCCGGGTGCAGCAGCCGCGCGGCGGTCACCGCGACACGCCCGGACCAGGTGCGGCGGCGGATCAGCAGGCACGGCTCGCCGCGTTCGATCTGCAACAGCTTGCACTCGGCCGGCTCGGCGAGGATCGCCTCGACCACATGCTCGCCCTCGGTGAGCGGCGCCACCTGGGTCAGGTAGGCATAGGGCGTTTGCCGGGTGAAATCCTGCTTGAGGTAGTCCGGCGCCACCGCGGCGTTCACGTAGCGGTCCTCGATCTGCACCGGGATATCGTTCTCGTAGTGCACGATCAGCGAGTGGAACACCCGCTGGCCTTCGCGCACGTCCAGTGCCAGGGCGCGCTCGGGGCCGGCGACCTCCTCGCCGAGGGTGATCACCTGGCAACGATGGCGATGCCCGCGGGCCGCGATCTCGTCGGCGATATTGTGCACCTCGAACAGTGCCGACTGGCCCTTGGGCTCGGCGACGAAGGTACCGACCCCCTGCATGCGCACCAGCAGGCCGTCGCTGGTCAGTTCGCGCAGGGCGCGATTGATGGTCATGCGACTGAAGCCGAGCTGGCTGACCAGTTCGCTCTCGGAGGGCACCCGGTGGTGCGGCGGCCAGGCGCCCGACTGGATCTGGCTGACGATCATCTGCTTGACCCGCGCGTAGAGCGGCGCCGGTACCTCGCCGAGTTGCGAGGCCAGCGGGGAACGATCGGAAGAAGAGGACGTCACGGAGAGACTCCTTGTCGAGGCGTCGATGAAGTGAGTTTACGCACCGCTTAATCGTCTGTATATGTATATACAAATAAAACAGACTGCGTGTGAGCTGATTATGTCCGCAATTTTCGCTGAACGTGCGTTGCTGCCGGAAGGCTGGGCGCGAAATGTCCGTTTCGAGATTTCCGCGGACGGAGTCCTCGCCGAGATTCGTCCCGACGCCAACGCCGACGGCGCCGAACGCCTCGGCGGTGCCGTGCTGCCGGGGATGCCCAACCTCCATTCGCACGCGTTCCAGCGCGCCATGGCCGGGCTCGCCGAAGTCGCCGGCAATCCCAACGACAGTTTCTGGACCTGGCGCGAGCTGATGTACCGGATGGTCGCTCGGCTGTCGCCGGAACAGATCGAGGTCATCGCCCACCAGCTCTATATCGAGATGCTCAAGGCCGGCTACACGGCGGTGGCGGAATTCCACTACGTCCATCACGACCTCGACGGCCGCTCCTACGCCGACCCCGCCGAACTTTCCCTGCGCATCTCCCGCGCCGCCAGCGCCGCCGGCATCGGCCTGACCCTGCTTCCCGTGCTTTACAGCCACGCAGGCTTCGGCGGCCAGCCGGCCAGCGAGGGCCAGCGGCGCTTCATCAATGGCAGCGAGGCCTACCTGGAACTGCTCCAGCGCCTGCGCGCGCCGCTGGACGCGGCAGG